>JAEANM010020153.1:0-12178 GCA_017656035.1 Myanophis thanlyinensis
CACACACACACACACACAAAATTAGCCCTAATTAAGAATCTGCTCACCCCGGGGTGCAGGGGGTGGGGTGAGGCACACAGATAAAAAAAAAAGTTAGGGTGGGATTAGGGTGGAGTTGCCCTACTTACCAGGCCTCACACACTCCAACACCAGCCTCGCCTTCTGTGGCCGCTTCTTCTGCGGCCACTTGTAGCAACTCACACGCATCTCCCCAGGCTCCATTCTGCCTTCAGGAAAGCCCTCTGCAGCCGATAACAGAGCTCCAGATCACCTTGGAGCTCTATTATTGGCTGAAGAGGGATTTCCAGAAGGCATCTGAAGGCAAAATGGATGCCAGGGCAATGCGTATGAGTGGTGGCAAGCGGCCACAGAAGAAGTGGCCAGCAGCAGACTCCAGCTCGGCAGGGCTGTCAGTGCAAGCACAGCAAGATGAGTCAATAATTAGAACCCTCCAAAAAGAAGGCCTAGCTGTTTTTTCAGGGGTCAAAAGAAAATAAGACCTGGCCTTCTTTTTGGAGAAATATGATACATTAGATGCCATCTCTATCCAGTAAAATACATTCAATAAAAGTTTCTTTGTATTTTAGCTACATATTCTAATACTGAATATTTGAAATTTAAGTATTCTTTCTAAAACCATTATTATAATAGCACCCTGACAAAGATAAATATATGTAGAGCTAAGTATTAATCATATTTAATATTATTTAAATTAAAAATTACAAGTATATTATTATTCCAATTTATTAATTGGAAGAAAAACACAACAAATAATCAATTTCAATCCTAATAAATAAACACTCTTTAGCAGGACACACAATTTCTTTATAAACTTATATTGAAGAATATGGTTCATTATTGATAGATTACAATATTTTACCTTTATAGCAAGCCAGTGTAAGTGCACTCTCCTTAAATTCATTGGAATGCGTATTGATTCCAGCTCCATTTTCTAACAGCACTCTGGCAACTTCAACATGTCCAGCACTCCCTGCCTCCATAAGAGGAGTGTGGCCATTTTCATTATGATCCTCGATACTGGCACCTGATTCTAATAGGCCCTTCACAACATCTACGTAGCCTCCAGCACAAGCATAAGTGAGTGCTGTATTACCTATTTAGAAAAAAATATATTTATTCAGATATCTGTTTATACTTTCAAACATATTTTAGTACAGTATAATAAATGCTAAATTCAATTTTTGTCTCTGCCAGAACCTTTAATCATTGATCTATATAAAAAAATGCTCAGTAACTGGGAATTGAATATGTTTAGTCTAATGAACAGAAGGACTAGACGTGATACAATAGCAGTCTTCCAATATTTGAAGGGTTGTCATCAGAAGAGAGGGTCAACCTATTTTCAAAGCATCTGAAGGCAAGACAAGAGGTAACAGAGTGAAGCTTATCAAAGAAAGAACCAACTTAGAAGTAAGGAGAACTTTCCTTACAGTTACAACAATTAATCAGTGGAATGGAATGCCTCCCAATGTTATGAATGGTCCAACACAGGAGGTTTTAAGAAGTGATTGGCAGCCATTCATCCAGAATGGAACAAAGTCTCCTGCCTGAGTTAGAAGTTGGACTAAAAGACTTCTACGATCATGTCCAACTACATTATTCTATAATTATATTCTGGGCTAAGAATATCATAATATTTAGCTTGCATCTACAATACAAAAAGATCATTACTTCCATTAAGTGTGTTTATTTGAAAGATATATACACTGGGTATTTCCTTCAGAAGTTCCAAACTATGCATAGCTCTTTCTCCCCTTCTTATAATAAACTCTGTGAGATTGGCTGAGTTAGATCAATTCAAAGCCATTTGAATCTATTTTTCCCAGTACTAGTCCATCAGCTTCATGATTAAACCATACTGGATCACCATTTGGATTACAAAAGTTTGTATGAGAAGACTTTTCATCATTTCAGCTGCTCTCTTAAGTAGTATAAGTTTTCAAAAACTGCTCTACAAACAAATAGAAAAGGAGGCAATTTTTGACAGTTTATGTTCCTAAAGCTTCTGCCAATGGTCCTCCAAAAATCTGTTCCAAAAATCTGCTTGAGAGCAACTTTGACAGGAAAGGCAGGAAAAAGTCCCAAAACTACAGATGCCATGTGCACCAATCCAACTGGTCTGATTTACAAATGTAACTCATACTGATCTTTATATTTTTTATTTGAAAATGAAACTAATCTGAATGAATATCCTTATAATAGCAAAAAATATGGGTCATTGTTCCAATGGCTCTTGAATCACATATCAGTTTCTCTGAATATAATAACTTTATGTACCTGCCTCAGGAAATTGTCTAATATAGTCCATTAAAATGAGCTAATGACATCATACAGAGAGATTTTAGCAACTCAGCTGACTGAAATAATTGCTAGAAATATGGGCACTAGGTCTTCAATGAATTTGAGGAACAAACTGAAGGAACTCCGAAGCTGCCCAAGCTGTTTCATAGTAAGAAGAGTAGCATATAAGTTTAATAATTAAAAGTATATATGTGTGTGCACATACACACACAAACACCTTACCTAAATAACCCTTTTCCATTTCATCATATCCTTTTTTTAAATTGTTTTAATTAACATTAATATTTGGCTACACTATTTTTAATTAATAAAAATTAATTTTTTTTTTACCACCAATGTCATTACAAATTGTAATAATAAAAGGTTTATCAAAAATTTTAAAATAAAAACATTAGCATTACTGAACTATACTCTTAAAGTCCAGGTTATGATGGCATTATTATAAAATAGTATCTACTTTATGCTGACAGTATTGTAAAATGATACTTATCACAATGATACTGTAATGAGATTGTACTGAGCTTTTTAAAGTCCCACCCAGAAAAGCTATGTCAACCTCACTGATGCATACGGGACATAAACTGGATGTACATTAGGAAAGAGTGGGCTGCTAGGTATATAGTATAGAGAACACTGTATACAAATGGTAATACAAATAATATATAGTATTAAAAAAATAGACATAGAAAGAACTCGCACATATATATTTGTATGTGTATCTTGAAATATTTCTTTCAAAATAAAGTATCTCCCCAACACTTACAGGGAAGTATAAATATCCAATTGTCTAAAGTCCTGTTCTTTTGATGGATTCTTTTGAGTTTGAATCAATCAAACTGAGCAGAGTTTAAAAAGAACCTGCGACATACACATCAAAAATGTAATATCTGTGACAGTGTGGTTTGAAGGGCATCTAACTCAACTGGGGTGATCTTAAATCCTAAGATTTAATTCTAATTAGATTCTGGATGGAAGGCCACTACAATATCCTAAGTTATAGGTTAGACTGGAAAGTTTAAAAAAAAAAAGAGGGAAAAGACAACAGTAGATCATTGCTATACTGTTGCCAAGAAAACTACATAACTACCGTATGTCAATGATGTTGTGCCTTTTTTAACTGAGTCAGCAGAGCCTTTGAGCATGGTTTCACCTGGACACACTTCCTTGATAAACCACCTAATTCTCGCAGAAAAACTCTGCCAAGAAAGACTAGCTTGAAACATTCAGAACACATTTTAAACTTCCTATTTTTAAGCAGGCCTGTTGCACTAAAATGAGGTTTCATTTTACTGCATACTTATTTCACTATTGGTGATTTCACTATACCAGAAGATATTCTGAGCTCCCAGAGAAGTGGTGTAAATGTTTCAGTAATTATAATAATATGGTTGTGGTTTCTGTAATTGTTTCCTCAGAGATTAAAATACTGAGTCATAAGTATAAAACTTGCCAAGTACTGAAAACTGAACTCCTTTCAACTTTTAATTCAATCATTATGTGCATAAACAAGCCAGTGGCACAAAACTGAGCTGCTCGCTCTAGTTAAATAGTCTTCTAGATCAATCCATACTACAAATAGAGAAAAGTAGAGAAAAACTTATGTCAATTAGCAATATTAATAAAGAAAGACAGGGATCATAGGTGATATAAAAAGAAGCATAATAAAAAAATACTAAGATGATTTCAGAAGACTATAATACATGGGTGTCAAACTCATGGTATCATAGTGCTGTCACGTGATGTTTCATGATGTTTTCCCCTTTGCTGAGCTGGAGTGGGTGTGGCCTGCGCATGACCCAGCCAGCCAGCAGGTTGACACCCCTGCCATAGTATATACACCCATAGCTTTTCTAAGGAAGGTTGACACTACAATTAAGGTCAAAGCCAATGCCTGAGTGCTTCTAATCCTTTCCCTCTTTGCTGCCTGTTGCCCTTGAGAATTGGCCAAAAGAAAAAAGAAAAAAAAGAAGCAGCAGAAGCAGCAGCAAAGAGTAAAAAACTAAATATTTTTCTTTCATAAAAATGATGTAATAAGGGGAAGAAGATGCCAATGGCCTTCCCCAAAACCTGGAAGAATTGCTTAATTAAACAACTAGTTGTTATAGATATATTGAGGAGGGGAATGCTAGTTTAGTGGTTTCTTGGTTCTGAATTATTATTCTCAAGACCACTGAAAAATAATCAGAGACCTTATCATGGATGGGTGGATGGAGATCTTTTATTTTCTATCTGGGAAAGTACTGAACTTATTTTCTTTTCAATTATGTTCTTTTCAATTTATAGGCCTGTAAAAAGTAATTTAAATTCACCTTCACAAAAAGCTTTATGCTAGGAAGTGGCACATTTCTTTTTGTTGTCACCTCTATAGGTGGAGGTGACACAAACCAATGTCGTTTCAAATTCAAGGATCAAATAATTAGGATCTGATCCCAGAACGGTTCTTTAAAATGTCCATGAGCATATACACAGCACCTGTCTGCAATGCATAAAGCCAGTTTATTTTTTTAACAATGGTCCAGCAGCTGCAACTGTGCACCTCCCAACACACAGCTGTTTTTAGGAGTCAGGACCTGCTTACCAATATCTCAATTTTTTAACTAAATCCACAGCACTGCACAGAAACAATATACTTTGTCAGATCACACAAATGTTCTAAATGTTAGCAAATTCTAACAGCCTTTATAAAGAAAATGTGAAACTCTTGGCAACATTTTAGAGAATCAGAAAAAGACCTTTATAAAGAAAGTTCACAAAGAAAACTTATTTAAGTGAATTATAAAATACCCTTGCTTACCTATATCAACCTTTCAGTTGTTTTCACTGCTCTACATGTTAATTTCTGCAAAAACTCTTTATTATTCAAACTGGTATTAAATAAATCTGCATACAATTTCTTCTATATATTAAGAATGTAATAGAGTTCCAATCCTCTCTACATTCCCTCTACATCTTTATATTTACCTGTTGAAGATTGTGCATTGACGTCAGCACCATGAGCTAGCAGCAATTTAACAATTTTGACATGGCCTCCATTAGCAGCAGCCATTAAAGGTGTTATATCTCCCTTGATACCTCTGTCTTCAACATTTGCATGCATTGCTAGGAGGACCTGTTGATACAGAAAACAAAAACTAATAATTAATATGAAAACAAAGTAAATCTGTTGTGTAGCTATGCAATCCTTGTTGTACCTCTGTCTTGTAACTTAAAATACTTCTAAGCATAATGTAGCAACATTATCATGATTATGATTGCATTTTTAATTATGCATTATTTAGCCAACATTACATAACCCAAAACATGCTCCAAGACAGAAAAAACTGGTTACAGGTTTACTTCTTAAGCACAACTATACAAAACAAATAAAAATAATTTGTTTGAAAACAACAAATGAAATCCTATTGTTTATTCCATATTTTGACTAACTAACCCTTAACTTTTTGATTTTTGCCAGGAAAAAATTCAGATTCTATTCAGAGAATGCCAACTCTGCCTCTTTTATGTATTCATAAGGTGGGCCATTGTAAGAGTAGAAAGGGAATGATGTATTTACTAGAAATGAAAAAAAAAGTCCTTAAATACTGGTTAATAGGAAGAGGTGCATTACAAAATTGTTAAGCATAGGATGTGCATGGGAAATGCATAGGAAATTGGGGAAAGCACGCTAACCCTGTCTTTCTTTTATAATCATCCACCATCATCCATCTCTGAAATGCAGAGTCTCCTTTATCCATGGAGGCTTCCTTTTTTTTTTTTTGAAAATCAAAGTTCTCCGTGGATAAAAAGACAGTCCATTGGACAAACTCATCCTCTATACCAGGAGGAGATCAGGAAGAAATTTAAATCATGCTGACTCAGATTCCTAAACTTACTTACCTAGAAATCTCAGTGAGTCATACTATATAATTTTAGTTCAAATGTCATTCATCAATCCATTTCCTTTCCATAAAAATAAAGTAGACTAGCTTAAACAACTACATCTCTAGCATAGCACTCAGCACCGAGAAAAAGATACTGAATTGTTGTTTACAATAGAACATGCATACATTTATGCTTACTATGCCACATTTCCAAAGTCTCTTTTCTTCTGTGTATATATCTGCATGAATGTTCAATTAGGGCACCTTATTTTACAGATAACTTCCATCAATAATGATTCAATTACACTGTAGTAGATTGGAGGACAGGAACTTAGACCTGTACAGCATGTTTCTTAGTCTGATCTATCAATATCGTATAACAATATCAGCTGTTATTAGTATTTTTACAATATGAGAAGAAAATATTATAATCTATCCTCTATCCTCCTTAGACATATACATGCATTTGTTAAAGAAAACATCTCCAGGACTGGGTTCCAGATATAAATGTAAAGGCTGGTGACAAGATAGGAAAGCTGGAAAGTATTTGTTGTACATAGGAAGCTTGGCAGGATCTCTGTAAATATCTGTTTTATGCTGCCCAGAGTTGCTTACTTGTGAGAAGGGCTAGTTTTTAAATTGATTTAATAAATACTAAAGGGTATTTTATAATTCACTTAAATAAGTTTTCTTAAATTATTTATAAATAAATAAATAGGATTTTTAAACTTTACAAGCTTTGTTTCTGTCTTTTTGGATCCCCTTTTTTGAGCAAACATGAAAGGAAATTTCCATTTTATATGTAGGCTACAGCAGGTTGCTGTGGATATTACTCCTGAGGAAGGAGATAGAAAGATCTCCTCTCCCCAAGGTTTCTGAAAGTGCAAGGTTTTTCCTTTATTCACATTACCGTATGTTTTTCCCAGTTGAAGTTGATGTCGCAAATACAATCTGAAATTACATACTTATTGAATTACACAGATTAAAAAGCCAGTACTCTGTAAAATGAATTATGACTATAATTAGAGTATCACCTTGGTGTAGCAAAAGCAAAGTGATTCTGTTTTTAAAAATAAAAATTTTATACAGAATTACGATTCAAAGTAGCCTTCACTAGAAATTTGCCTTCTACAGTAGCATCATAAGGGAAGGTCAAATAACAGTTTAATTAGAGATCTTGGTATACAGTAAACATACTGTATGTGCAGAAGCTCAGTTACAATTTGTGATCTCAGGAGTCAAAAATGTTATTTAATTAGTCAAGTTATACCCCACTTTTTAAAGTATGTATGTACACAAGTGAATTAAAAGTTTTTTTTCTTAAAAAAAATCCAGAATGTTGAAAACGAATTTTAAAATTAATACAGGTAATCATTGACTTATGACCATTTTTTAAAATAACCATTCCGTTAAGATGGCTTTGATCTTATAGTCTTTGCAGCATCCTGCAGTGCTGTGATCAAAATTAGATTTTTGGCAACCGGCATTTATTTATGATGATTATAATGTCCCAGAATCACAATTTATGACTTTTCCAAGAGACTGACAACAACCCAAATCAATGGGAAAGGACCGATTTTATAATGACCCTGATAAAAAAATTATAAAATTGAGCACAATTCACTTCATTTGAAAGTCAAGGAATTTCTGAACTCTATAAACTTTCTAACTGCAAATAAGCTATGCTCATAAAAGATTATTCTCTAATAACGTTGGTCTTGTCAATGCTACCAAACTCCAATGTAAACTAAGCAGGGGCCCAAATGCTGTTCCAAAGGATGTGGATTCCATAACCTGTGGACAAACATTTTTTCAAAAGTTTTGCTCCTTTAAAAACTTGTGGTGATTATGATAGACCCTTTCAAGCTGAACACAAATATAATTTCAGAATTACACCATAAGAAATGTATCACATAGGAATCTTGAGAAATAATTAACTTTTAATCACTATATTGCATTTAATGGCATAATATGTCAGTGTGTCACCCTTCATGAGTTCAATACGATTTTGCTGTTGATTTTTGTTGTATTTACTGTGCTATGCAACAGTCAGTCAGAATCAATCAATTCCAATTACCATGATACAATTTTTCCATTGTGGCAATGTCTCGGTCAAACCTTTCACTATGTTCACTACCTAGATTTTCAGGAGAGACGTCCAAGTGTCAATGCAGAAAATGAATTTTCAGTGACATGATGCATTTTATGGTCTTGTATGCTGTAAGATTCAATCAACTGAACATAGTTTGGGATTCTGTAGTTGTCAAAAAAATAAATAAATCCCAACATATTTTTGAATGCTTTCAAGGCTATTTACTATACTCTGGCTCCACCAACATGCCTTTAAACTGATGATATATTTTGATCTGTGGACCACCAATGTCTTCCTTAATCTTGGTATCATTATTTTTGGAAACATCTGTCTCAAATAACAAAAATCTTAACCTTCCTTGTTTATCACTTTCACAATTTTTTTCAACAGTTTGAGTTTTATGTGAAGCAAAGGCAAAAATATTTTTGCCGGGTTAACAAGTGGTTCATGCACCACATTCTTCTGTCCTGGAACCAAAATCTTTCAGAGTGGCAAATTTCTTTTTAACTTAATGTGACCTCTACATAGCTGCTCCATTCACATATGTAAAGACAGCACTTGCAGCATTCCAAGCAGCAGAGCCATTACTTTTAGATCTTCACAGATATTTCCGTTGTATTTGGTGTACTAGATGTGCTTCAACAACAGTTCCATGTTTTTATGTTTCTTTCATGTGTGCAGTGTAGCCAACAGATACTGAAAGGTGAACACTGCCATTGTGTAAAAACAATTTCTATATAATGGAATGTTACAAACTTAAATCTTTGAGGAGGTCATTTAATTTTAATTGTATTATGGGATGAGGCTCACCAGACATACCCAGTTCAAAATTCAGACTGTTGTGAATGTCCGTGCCTGACTAGTGCAGCATCTTCATCTGTTTCAACTAAGTTCCATTTCTTTGATGGTTTCAGTACTGGCACATTGTTGTCAGGTGGCACTAGTCTCATGGTTGAAGGCAGATTGGGGTATTTAATTGATGTCTTATTTTTAGCAGACAAACCAGCAAATGACAATGATTTCTAAGTTTCTCTGAGCCAAGTTCTAAATGCAATAGCATAGCTTCCACAACAAATGTGAAGAATCCATGCCTTGCATTGATCACCAATCTTACAATTAAAGTATAGTTCAAATGCTTCCTTAAAAACTCTACTCATGGTGCATTTAAAGTATACTTGGCACAAATGTAGCAGAACACATCACATCTCTTCTGACAGTGGCGAGACATTTCTGCTATCATCAATAACCCCATAGTAAGTTTACGTGTTACTTACTGGCTTACTTTTTATATAAATTATATGTAAATACACATGCCTTGAAACAATAGTATCAAATACATGGAAATTGACATCAATGAAATCAATAGCATCTGTGCATGCAAGCTGCTTTTATAGCCTTTCCAGGCAGCATCAATTCTTCCTAAGCATGTCTAGGCATGCCCAAACTATACCTGTTCTGTAAAAGTTATGCAATATGCCCTGAATGCATGCGTGAACATGCATAAGCTATACAAAGCATCTTATAATGCAAGTGAAAATTAATAAACTTAAAATATATATATAGGAAGAAATTGTAAAAACAAAAGATTTCTATAAAACAGTACATGATATATTAAATCACAGGTTATTTTCATAACTGGCAGCCCAAACTCTGTAAGATACATCCAAAGGTGTTCAGGAAGCAAAATCTTTGTTTTCTGGTGTTCTTTGCCATCTGCCAGAATGAAAGGTTTGATCCAGAAGTATCTTCAAAAGGATTATCTTGCAAATTTTATTAGTAAAACAGACTCATAATGGGAGAAGCTGTCCATCAGATAGTCAGTCATTAGAACTTTAAAGATTAATATCACTCCAATACCTTAAATTCCATCTGATAAGCATTTAGCTAATTACAAATGTCATGTAATTCCTTTACCTTATCTTTTTGAACAGATGTAATCTCTGTATATTATATTGATCAGATTATTTGTTGCAACATCCATGAGAATAACAAATGCAACATGCAATAACACAAAGTCCTTCAAAATCTAGTTTATTTTGAATGAACATGTTCTGCTATATGCTACCACACTGCTCTTATCAGCAGGAATCAATTAGAGTACTTTTATTTTTAGGTTTTTTTTAGCACTAATGCAAATTGAATTTCCAGTTTACTATTAGAATTTAAAACATTTAATTTCAAGCCCTATTTGTTCAAGCCCCATTTGCTCTATTATTGAGACTTGAGGCTGGCAGGGATCAGGCCTGGAATGACTTAGAATCAGTGGGTCTTCAGCTAATGACTAGCTGAGTAGAATTTGGTTAATGACAGCAATGGGGAGTACCTGGATTGCAGTTGCTAAGTAATGTGCTTTACAACCACAATGCTTCATGATGAAAATTCTGGTTAGCAATGGAATTTTGATTGTAAGATTAAATCTTTATGTACATATGCATCTTTTATCATAAAGAAAGGCTGAAAGTGTATTCCCTGTTATTTGAACTTATCTCATAGATCTGTCTGAAATATAAAATCCAATCATCTCCAAGCTGGGTTACTGAAAATCCAGGGGTTGAAATAATTGTTCAGTGTGTGAAGAAGATGTAGAAGCAACAGTGATCTAGGAGCTATAAAATGCTTTATATCTATCACTATATAGAAACAGATGGTAGTTGTGCTTAGCTTCAAAATTCACCTCCATCTTCAGTTACAAAAAAAAGTTTTATAGAAGTTGAACTCCTGATAAATGCTTTTATTTATTTGTATCACTTTATCATGTTTAATGTGCATCTGCTGTATTGTACAATATTTTGAGATATTTCATGATGCATTTAATAAAGTAACTCATTAATTCCATGCAAAGTTTTCCCAAGTTTAAAAATGGTTGGAAAGCATGTACTACTCAAACATTTATGAAGCAAAAAGCAGGATAGATGCTCTATGTACTATAAAGAGAATTTTGTGACTTCCCACTAATATACTGTTGCATGGCCTTTTCTGAGGCAGTTGTTGCACCCTAGTATTTAATGAAAAATCACTACAGCCTATCTTCTTCCCATTACCACAATAACTAGTTGTGACTTGCAGAGGAAGAACGCAAACATTGCTGGAAATCATAAGACACAGTATCATATGTTTACAGGCTAAGACCCTCAAGATGCTTTTTCAAAAAGCAACTGGACTTCGTTTTTCTTTGAAGATGTAATGCTTCTCATCAAAGAAGCTTCTTCTGTTTTGACTGAATGATGGAGAATGGAACAATTTATATTCCTTGAAGCCATCTCTTTGTTAGCACTCTCTCTGAGAGGTTGAGGCCACTTGGAACTTTATCTGTGCCCTTAGGGTTACCTGAACAGTATAAATGGGAGAGAAGCATCTTGGAACTGCTGAAAAGACTGTATTGGAAACAGAAGATAGATGGCGTCATATTCCTTCCCATCTGTTGAGGGCCTGTTCAATTTTAATGTAGATGGCCTCTTTGATCCCTCTTTCAAACTAGTGCTTGTCTCTGTCCAAAGTCCATGTTCTGAACAGAGTTTCTATTCGCACAAAAATTAAAACAACACTAAGAATGATGGAATCATCATGGAATGATGATTTTAGGCAAGGGACATGAAACACTGCTGAAATCTCTCTATGTGCAACCCTCCCTTCTAATACAAAAAACAGAATTGTTTCTTCCACTGCATTATTACTCTCCTCTGGGTTAATGGCAAGCATGTTGTTCAGAAGAAAGCTCCACTGATTCAAAGGGAAGTAAATAATGGCATTGCTGTATTGAAATACAATACAATAGTACTAAGTACTATTGGTTGGGGGTTTTAAATTATTTTTAAATCAGTTTTTTTAATTTGTAATTTCTAACTGTTTTAAATTTTTAAATTTCTAATCTTTTATATCAGGTTTTTAATTTGATCAGCCACCT
>JAEANM010020154.1:0-12177 GCA_017656035.1 Myanophis thanlyinensis
ATGAGCATGGCTGGCTCAGGAATTCTGGGAGTTGAAGTCCATGAGTCATGAAAGAGCCAAGGTTCCCTACCCCTGCTCTGGAATGAAGTCGCTGAAAGCAATCATGCACTTAGGAGTAATGACCATGCTGAGAAAATGTTTATTATGATAATGAAATGAAGGGCACCAGAGATGACTACCTTGTTTTCAACATTGCTGTGTCAGAAGATTTTAATAGGAAAGATGAGCCTTTGGAGAACATAAACAAATTTCAAAGAACTAACGACACTGCCAAGCTGCCAAAAATTGTCACCAAATCAAAGATGATTGACAAGTCATTGATTCTGATAACAAGAATGTTATATGGTTTTTTTTTAAATTGCTGCTTTTACCAATTTGGCAGAATGAACTGGCGGCAGACAGTGGAGAAAGCTCCCCACTGACATTTACTGATAGCATTTTTTAAAAAAAGGACTCCAGAATTTGATAGCAGCCTGCCAAGAGTCTCTCCAAAACAGACATCTACTGTAAAATAAACACCTATGGAAAATTGTCTGCTATCTTGTCACCTCCAATTCTTCTTTTCATTAGACAAACATACCCACTTTCCTGCAACCATTCTTCATATGTTTTAGCCTCCAGGCTCCTAATCATTTTTGTTTCTCTTCTCTGCATTCTTTCCAGTCTCTGCATTTTTTTTTATAGGTAACCAAATTTTAGTGACCAAAACTGGATGCAACATTTCAAGTGTGGCCTTATAAAGTGGCACTAACACTTCACGTGATCTTGATTCTATCCCTCTGTTAATGCATTCTAGGACTGATCCCACATCATAAATAATATTAAAAAATCTCATCCCACTTGGAATGCTGAAAATGGTGTTTCTCTCACACCATCTCACTGGCACTTCCAAGTCTAACTTTTAAAAGTTTTTTTTTAAGTTTTATCATTAAATTACAACTAGGTGAGGGGATGACTAAGCAAAACATTTATTGTTCTCTTTCTCTCTCTTCCCTAGACACCCCCTCCCCTTTAGCTCCAGTGCGTGTGTGCGTCAAGGCTTGACTCCATTTTCAGCCTAATGAGCCTTCTTGGCAACAATTGTTTTATGAGTCTCCTTTATGAGACTCGGCACAGCAAGATCTGAGACCAGGGGCTAAATCCTGAAAGGATCAGAGACTTTCTACAGGAAATTGAGCTAGGATATTTTAGATGCTGCCTGTTTCTTAGGAGAATAACCCTTGTAATTCTACCTGTAGAGATCTTGGATTACCATGACAAAAATAGGCTGAACCATCCAAGTAGCCTGATGGAAATATGTAATTGTTCTGCTTATGTAAAGCAGCTGTCCCAGATTTATACCAATTAAAACTACTTACTATATTTATTTTGTTTATTCTCAAGGAGGCAAAGGAGAGATGAGCAGTTTAACTTACTTTGTTTAATAAAAGAATAGATTTCCCAGCTTGGTTATAGGGCTGATGTTGTTAGAGGAGGCAGACTTATCTACAGATTGTGCTATGGTTACATTGTATTTAACCCTTAGGAAACCAAGCCACAAGCTGGAAACACCCAGAGGAAGCAGAAGGCAGACTTATAAATACTTCAAAAGTTATCAGCCTACAAAGTTTTTACTAGCTTGATACAGGCTGATGGGAGATCGTTCTTGGTGAATTGATTTCTTGAAGTATGGATGCAGACCTGCTGCAAAACCTCCAACCACTAGATGGCAGCAAAATATACCAAACTCTTTGCTGCCATGTAGAGGTTCCCTGCATTTTTGCAGCTCTGTTCTGGTAGACGTCATCTCCAGTATAAAGTCTAATGGTTATATTCAAGAGTTTAAGGGTCGCCTTATTCTTACAAAGTGAAGTTTGAAGTATAAGGATAGAAGTGTAAAAGTAGAGAATCACTTTGCCTCCATTGAGAGATGTAGTTATACTACAGAGCATAAAAAGGCACCAGGGAAGATGGCAGAATGAAATCCATTTTCGAGGCAGCCCAGCAGGTGCCTGGCTCACAAATCACATCTCACAAAGGCTGCTAAATAAACACCTCACTGCTTGTAGTAATGACCAGCCATAGGTTGCCCCAGAGTTCATCTAAAATGTATTTGCAATCCAATCAGATGAAATATTGCTTTTATTATTTGAAAAGACAATAGACTAAGGTTCTGTATAATTAAAACTTACTAACTTAGATGGAATTATTATTCTTATGGTTTGTCATATAGTCAGCCAGATATTTAGATTTGATTTGCATTTTATCTTTCCCAAAGACCTGGGATAGGCAGATGTTATTGTTTAAAAGGTATTATCAGAGCCGTGGTGGTACAGTGGTTAGAATGCAGTACTGCAGGCTAATTCTGCTGACTGCCAATTGCCAGGAGTTCAGCAGTTTGATCCTCACTGGCTCAAGGTTGACTCAGCTTTCCATCCTTCCAAGATCAGTAAACTGAGGACCCAGATTGTTGGGGGCAATATGCTGACTTTGTCAACCGCTTAGGCAAGGCTGTGAAGCCCAGTGAAGCAGTATGTAAGTCTAAGTGCTATTGCTATCATCGCAGGACAAAAGCTGTTCCAAATAAAGCTTCCATTTGCAATTGACTGATAATGATTTTGTCAGTGTTGATGGTGTTCAAATGCTGCTCTAGTTGTTTTGGGATGGCACCCAAGGCACCTAGTACTATAGGTGTCACTTATTATTACGTGTGGACAATCTACAGTTACTGTAGATTCACAGTCTAAGACCAAGGACCTAAGAATCATTAAGATAATGTTTTAAAATATAGGCAGTTCCAATCAGAGTGTGGGTTTTGTGGTATTTTGTTTGTAAAATTAGGGTGCATGTTTTGAGTAAGATGGCTGTCAGTTTGGATTTTAAAATCGGTTAAGATTTTTATTAGTATTATTACCAACCTTTCCTGAAGCAGCCCAACTGAGCGTACAAGTACTCAGCTCTCTTATTTTTTTTCCCCTCCAAAAGAACTTAGTGAAGTAGGTTGGACTAAGCGAAGTGATTGGCACAGTGTTCTTTAAATATCTCCTAGGCCTGAGACTGAACATAAACCAGTGTGTCCCCATCTGTAGTCCTCCTAATCACTATGCCACACCAGCTATTTCAGACTCACAGGGCTGACTTCTATGATACGCATTATGTTATAGTTTTTGTGCATGTATTTCACAAAATGGCAGGAAAGCTTGCTGATGGTTTTCAACAACCATGGTTTCTGAAAGCCCCAGAAATGGAATGCCAAAGCCACAAATTAGGAGCAATGCCAATTTAGGGTTGTCACATCTTTAAATTAAGGTAAAATAGTCTCCCTGCCTCTTCTTGACACTCCTGGATGGAAACTGATGTTCCAGGCATGCTTCCTGTATACAATCTATGTATCCTAATCAGTGGTGAAATTTAGCCTGGACGCACCAGTTCTACTGAACCGGTAGCGACATTGAAGTTTGGCCCCACTCACCCGCCCCTGCCCTTTTCTATCCTATATCCCCTTTGTTTTTTCTGTGTTACTCACCTAAATTGCTTGGAACAGCTGTTTTGTGGCCCTCTGCAACCTTCCCAATCACCTGGGCTGCCTCCGGAATGGAAAATTTGTGTTTTAGAAGCTGTGCGACAAAGTGCATGCATGTGCACTGAACCGGTAGTAAATCCAGCTGAATTCCACACTGATCTTAATTCTTTATCCATCTGGAAGTGAGAATGGAACAGACAAATTGTTCCATTTTTTTCCTTCATTTACAGGAACACCATACATTTCTTTTATCCCACTAATGAATACATGTACAAGCTCTTGATAAAGAAAATCTGCTCAGCCTGATTTTACAGAAGGCTAATCTATTGAATTGGTTTCTCAGGTATGTAATACTAAGAAGTTGCTGGGAGACTAAGTGGAGATGCAGTGCAAGACCAGCATCCTAACTAAATATAGAGGGATTCAAAACCAAACCTCTAACTAGAAAGCATACAAAAACTTTTTCCTGTCACCAACATTTTCCCACCATCTTAGATTTTTGTTTTTAATTTGGCCCCCAATTGTTCCTTTTGCCTTGAAGAAGAAGAATGAGAATTTAATGATGTGGAAAGTGAAATAAATCTGGTGTACATTGAGACAACTTTTCCTGCTTCCTGTTTGATTCCTCACTAATAGGTGGATAAAGAGTCAGTTTGATCTAATGATTAAGGCACCAGGCTAGAAACCAGGAGACCGAGAGTTCTAGCCATGCCTTTGGCACAAAAGCTGGATGGGTGGCTTTGGGTCAGTCCCTCTTCCTCAGCCCAACCCATTCACAGGATTGTTGTTATGGGGAAAATAGGAGGAGGAAGATATGTTTGCCACCTTGAGTTATTTATAAAAATAATAAAGGCAGGATGAGAGAAATCTTTAAGAATAGGAGTTCTGAAAGACGCTGTCAATCAATGAGGAATTGTGGCACTCTGCCATTTTCCGTCTGGATTTCTATTGAGAACTTATGGTAGTGGAGATATTAGGCCTAAAGAGCTTTCTACTCCTAAACTGGTCACAGGAGGACTGGGCATCCCCTCCCTTCCCTTGTTCCCCATAATGAAGCATGACTGTAGTAAACCAGATCTATTGGTCGGGCCTCTTTGCATCCATCTAAAGAGAAAAGCCTTCCTTCCCCCCCAGTCCTCCTCACCTCGCTACTGTTTTTAACTTTATTTGCAGAATTACATCTTGAGTTTTTTAAATGCGCATATCCTAGGGCTGCAGGCCCACAATCTCTACTTTTCCCATTTCTTTTGTGCGCATCTTCCATTAAATGTGCAACAATCAGACCAGCAGTAGGAGGGTTGGGCAACTCCGTAGGCCTTTATTTATTTTATTTATATGGCTGCTCATCTTAAACCAAACTCTGAGAGTCTAGCAAGAATAAAAGCAATACATACCACACAATACAATAAAAACAGGAAACAAATCTGTGATATGTGTCAAAGTGCTTGAGTTCTTCAGTTATACTGCTTATAAGCGCTATGTGCTTAGAGCTCTGAGCTTCTGTTGCTCTCCTCTGGCAATGGGTGGAAACTAATCAAGGAGAGAAGCAACCTAGAACTAAAGAAAAAATGTCCTTACAGTGAGAACAATTAACCATTTAATGGAAGAGCTTGCCTTCAGAAGTTGTGGATTCTTCATCACTGGAGGCGATTAGACAACCATTTGTCTGAAATAGTATAAGGTTTCTTGCTTGAGCAAGGACTAGAAGATCTCCAAGGTCCCTTCCAGATGTTATTCTGTTAATTCCTCTAAATTTACCAATTCACTTTTTAGCTGCTCATATCCCTAATCAACTTTGGACCCTGGCTGCTTCCTTTTATTGCCCAGTCCTGATACTTCTTCCTCTCGCTCATGCTTCAAGCTATTGTCTCAGTTCTTTAGTGGGGCTGCAAAATTCTGAATGACTACTACCTGGCAACAAACAGCTAGAGTTTTATTTATCCCTTTGCTGCAATTTAGATTTTATTTTGCACTCCATTCTGTAGCTTTAGATCCCAGGGAGTGGTTTTCTCCAAAATAATCCCAATGGGATTTTCATTAGGCTGAAAGAATTTTATTACTCGACACAAAGAAGATGGTGCCCCGGATTCCTTGTAATGGATCCAAATTGATTGAAAAGTGGTTTTTTTGGTGAGACCAGTGTATTAGGACAACCTTGTCTACCCAAATATAAGACAGAGCATATTGCTTCCACGTTCGCCTTTCAGCCCCAATCCAGGAGCCTTCGCAAGCCATCGCTTCCGCAACAAATTATTTTGTGTTAAATTTAAATAAAAGTCTCCCTTTATTTCTTTGTCAGTAAATTTAAATTTAATACAAATTGATTGAAAGTTGAATCATAATTTCAACATGAGGGTGGAGAGGAAGGTTTGGTGTTGCAACCTGAGACACTGCCTGATTACCACCAAAGATTGGCTAAGATTTTATTATGAGCAATTTTATTTCAATTCATTGGTCTGTTGACCTCTTCACTGTGATTGAACTGGTCTAACATTCCAGGTGTTACATGTACATGTATGTAGTATTACATGTATTGATATTTTGAGTGGGGGTGAATTTATTATATTATACAATATTATTTGATTCTTTTATTAGTTTTATTGTTTTAAACATGGTTTTATATTCTGTGGGAGAATAGGTAGCAATATAAATTCAATAAATAAATAAATAAATGAGTTTGTATTTCCATAGTTTCTACCACTATACAGATAGTCCTTGACTTACAACCATTTGTTTAAGAACATTTAATGTTACAATGGCAATGAAAAAAGTGACTTATGACTGTTTTTCACATTTAAGACTGTTGCAGCATCCCCATGGATAAAAATGATAAAAATTCAGACACTTGGTAACTGGCATGTGTTCATGACAGTTGCAGTGTCCTGGGGTGATATGAGCACCTTTTGTGACCCTTTGACAAACAAAATCAATGGGGAAGCCAGATTCACTTAACAATAATGTTACTAACTTAACAACTGCAGTGATTCTCTTAACTGTGGCAAGAAGTGTCATAAAATGGGGCAAAACTCACTTAACAACTATCTTGCTTAGCAATGGAAACTTTGGACTCAATTGTGGTTGTAAGTCAAGGACTATCTGTATGTGTTCAATACATATATTCATTGAAATGAATTTATTCATGCATTGTCTTGGGGCAACCTTTAAGTCCATTAAAAAAAAGTATTTCCTTACATATTTACTTGTTGAATTTGCCATAAAGAATTATAATGGCCACCAACTTGGATGGCTTTAGAATAAAGCTTCACCGATCACCGATCAAGCTATCCACCTATCCCTTTCATTAGCTTCTGTTTCTTGGTATTGGGTCTCATTCCTCTTTCTTCATTTTCTAAATTTCACTCCACATTAAATCCATTGCATAGCGCGTACCGCTCCCTAACAGCAGATGTAACTCACTGGTTTGGTTCATCAGTTCCTTTGATCTTAAAACCATTCAGTTCCAATGCAAGAGACACAAAGTACCTAAGATGACATTTTAATGCATGCTCATCTCACAACAGGCTCCACTGAATTCAACCAGGCTTTCCATGGAATAAATATGCATGGAATTCATCTGTCTGCAGATCGTAGTCAGAGTAATCTCGTTTATTTGAGAAATGGTGCCTGTTCATTCCGTCCCCCATTTTCCGCACATCAGTAGAAAGATCTGAGCAGAAATCAAGACAGGTATAGTTATCTTTTTAAAAATAATTTTATTAATTGTTACAATAAAAAAGATAAAACCAAGTATCAACTAAAAAATAGAAAATGCAAAAAAAGGGAAAAACAGAAAAGAAAGAAAAGAATATTGTAAAGAAAATAAAATATATAATTGACTTTCCCCTTCAGCACAAGTATAGACGATTGTAGTAACTTATCACCTTCTCTTAAAATACAAATGATCTTTTTTTCTCGTATCTCCTCTGTTATCTATAAACAAATCCTCAAAGCCTCCTCAGTCAGTCCTGATGCCAGCAAAAGTCTGAGAGATAATAACATATCTCTTTTTACCTTGATCAAATAAACTTTCTATTACTTTCTATTAACATCTTGATCTTTAAGGTATACTTTTATGCATACGAGCAGGGCAACTGGGCAATGAAATCCTCCTCCTCCAGAGTACTGTTCCAATTTTTAAAAAGGTAAAATATGTTCTCTAGCTGAGCTTGATTTCTCCTGGCTACCTGCAGTTTTCTTAGCAACAATATTAAAATGTTTTATTACAGCCAGGATGCTTTCTTGCAGGATCCAATCTGGTCGGTCATTGGGACCAGAGGTTTAATTTTTTGAGCTTTGGGACTTATGCTAGAAGACATCCTCAGGGAACTTCGCCCTACCAGAATGTGTCCTTTGGGCTATTCTATGAGACCCAGCTTGGATCCTGGGATATGTATATTTGCCTTCATTCACGAGGTTACTTTTTCATCATTCAGCCCAACCCACCTCACGGGGTTGTTGTGGGGGGGAAAAAGAATGAGGAAGGGGTGCTGGATGTATTTGCCACCTTATTTGTAACAATAATAAAGGTGGGATACAAATAAAAAAAATGAACATTCCCAATCTAGAATTCTCTGGGTAGTCTAACCATTACCATCCAAGTATCAACCAGATTGAACCCCGTTTTAGCTTCAGAGCCCAAGAAAGGTTGGCCAGAGGCTGTCACTAGCCCCTATTGATGCTCTAGTCTAGGATGGAAAGATGGACATAAATTTCCTTCCTAAATCTTCTCCAGCTCTTCTTTAAGATCTTATTGCAAGAGCAGCTCTTAAAACCCGGGACAGCTCGGCATTTATCTTCAAAAGGCCCCCCCCCCCTTCAATCGTCCTGCCATTAGATGCCCCCTCTGAGATCTCTGTTAACTAATCTGGGATCTATTTATATAAAATCGCCAGATTATTTACCGAAGAAAGCAGAAAGAAATGAGGAGAAATTTGGGCTGCAGTGTGTGAAGTTCCTTTTTAAATTTCAACAGTATTCTCCCCTTCCCTACAATAGTATTCTATTCCATTCTATTCCCGCCTTTTCCCTTCACACACACCCCCGCCCCGCCATCTCCCTTTTCCATTCACATTCCCCTCGTCTAAGTTGGCGCCAGCATTGGAGCCTTGCCTCTGTGTTTACGTCCTGCAGACCGAGGACAATATTTCAGTTTGGAGCCGAGCCACGGGGATCCGCTCGACGGGCCCTCCCCTCCGCACACCACCTTCTCGGCCGCCCCTGGGAATAAAAAAATAATAATAATCAAACGGGGCGGCCGGGCGAGCGTGCCAAATCGGCGGAACCGCCTCGCCCCCCGACCCGCCTCGCCCCGCCGCAATGAAAGGAGTCAATTAGCAGACACCTCGGTGGGAGCTCAATTGCCAGAGCGGGAGAGGCGACCCTCGTCTCCCCGCCGAGGCAGCGTTGGCGGTGGGGGTGGGTTGGGGGCGATGGTTTAGGACAGAAACAGCGGACGAACAATGGAAGCGGGGGGGGGAGGGGGGCTCAAGCGAACAGGCGGCCGCGCCAATGGGGGATTCGAGGCTGCTTGATTAACGCGCGCCTGGCGTCTCCGATTTCTAATGAAGGCCTCCGCCTTGGGAAGGCTCGTTCGCCCGCATGTTTCTGAGGAGCAAACTTGGTGGCAAGGGCAGTGACCAGGAGGGAAACCCCCGATGGATAACCAGAGAAAATCGGGCTTTGTTTTAAAAATACAGGTAGTCCTCGACTTACAACAATTCAGTTGGTGACCAAAGTTACAACATAAAAAAAAAAAACTTGACCATGATGCAGCAGCAAGGTGACTTGCTCAAAATTTGGATGCTTGGCAACTGGTTCATATTTATGGTGGTTGCAGTGTCCCCAGATCATGGGAACATCTTTTGTGAACTTTAGACAATGGGGAAGCCGGATTCACTCAACAATTGGATTATTAATAACTGCAGTGGTTCGCTTAACAACAGTGGCAAGAAAAGTTGTAAAGTGGAGTAAAACTCACTTAACAACAGGGGTGAAATTCAATTTTTTTTACTACCGGTTCTGTGGGCATGGCCACAGGATTAAACATCACTAAGCACAGAATTAAACTTCACCAAAGTTACAGTGTAATAAGGGGAGAGGCAGTTTCTGTGAGCAAGGCAATAAAGATTAGGCTAGAAATAACTGCCTTATTTACAGGATTAACCCTGTAAAATTAATCTTTACAGGATTAACCCTGAAAAGTGGGGAAAAAACAAAGAGATTTCTTCTAATAACTCGTTCTATAGAACCGGTGTGAACCAGCTGAATTTCACTAACAAATGTCTCACTTAGCAACATACATTTTGGGCTCAATTATGGCTGTAAATTGAGGACCACCTACCTGTATGAACAGTGGATCAAAATATCCTTCCTATGTGGATGGCTGACACAGTTATCGTCCTCTGAAAGGAGGCTCTGATTTGGAGAATGTACCAACTTTTAAAAATCTGTTAATCATGGGCTCAATTCTGACTCTTGATGGAAGGGACTTGAGGGACAGTAAAGAGGCACAGAATGATACAATGCTTGAAAAAATGTGTGGTTGAAAGTTCTGGTTTTGCAGCCTTTACATCTATTCCTCCTGTTCTATTGGGCAGAACCAAAATGAAAGAAAATTGTCTCCCGATAAATAAACCTCATTACCCATTTCTGCCATGTCTGGGCACAAATTGTCATTCTTTCACATAGATAGATGTCATCCAGATACATGCTTTGGATGTCTGAATTGGTGATTAGAAAAAATATTCTAACAAGCTAAAATCTTAGCAAGGTATGTGTTTCCAGATTAAAAACCCAGTCTATTCAAGAAAATGATGGGATTCAGAATAACACTCGTGATGATCTATTTCCTCAAAGAAGCTCATGATATGTTGGCTAGAATGACTCTAAACCAGGTGTGGGCAAACTTTTTGACTCGCGGGCCACAATGACGGGCTCCCCCCAGCACCCCCAGCCCCACCCTTACTCCCCCTCCTGCAGCCCCCCCCTTACTCCTCGTCCTGCAGCCTCCCCTCCCCCGCGTGTCTTTGCAGGCATGGGATACCGAATGCAGCAGCCATGGAGAAGAAGGTAAGAGGGCAGCAGGCAGGGGTGGGGGATGGGTGGGCGCGGCTCCGCAGCGGCAACGCCTGCTCTTCTCCCGCCGCCCAGGTGCTGCTGATGGGGAAAGGCGGCTCCGGCAAGACGAGCATGCGCTCCACTTCGCCAACTAAATCCCGCGATGGAGGGCATGCTCGTCTTGCCAGAGCCGCTTTTCGCCATCAGCAGCACCTGGGTGGCGGGAGAAGAGCCGGCGTTGCCGCTGTGGAGCCGCGCCCGCCTTCCGTCCCGCCGCTCCTGCCCGCCGCCCTCTTACCTTCTTCTCCAGGGCTGCTGCATGCCATGCCTGCAAAGACATGTGGGCGTCCGCGGCCTCTCCCGCTTCGCCGGGCGGCTTCCCGTGGCCATCCCCGGATGGCTCGGTGGCCTCTTCGGTGGATGAGGGGCCCGGCAGGGGTGGAAGGGCGCGGAGCGGGGACAGCAGCTGCCCTGTGTCCTCACAGCCCCAGCCTCGCATAGGTTGTGCGCCCAGCGTCAAATGATGCTACACGCCGATCAGCGAGGCAGCAGCACCCAAAGAGCGACCCTCTTGGGAAAGACTGGAAACACAGGCAGAACAAAACACAAGTTGAGTGTTGAGGGCGGAACTCCCCAGTCTGCGCCCGAACTAGTTCGGTGGGCCAGATTAAAAAGCCCAACGGGGCGGGTGTGTCCCGCAGGCCGTAGTTTGCCCATGTCTGCTCTAAACTCACAACCACAAGGTTCATACTTTACAATATGCCACAGAGTGGTTTGTCTGGTTTGAGGAGGGACACTGATGTGGATTGGCAACATTTCTGAATTGCCTGGAGTCAGTTCTATCTCATTAATTCATATAATTGATTGACATTGACAGAAACCCTGCTTTAAAATGAGCAACACAAGTTTTGGATCAGCCATACTGATAACACTAGATGGAAAATGGAACATCCTGTAAGCAAAATATGCTCTGATCATGGAGTAACTCCCTCTGCATAGTTTATCAGAGGAAAAAAGTATGTGAACATTTTGCTGTTTGTTCCTGCTAACATTATGGGCTGCATCTTTGCTGGCTTAGACCATGTCTCCAATTTTAGTTAACCACAGGGCAATCATTCTTGACCATTGCATTGAAAATACAACCATTGCCTATCAGAATAATGTCATCAGCCTATATATGTTATTGATGTTACTTAACCACGCTGCTTTTGCATGAGTTGGAGGCCTGTTTTTTCTGAGTGAGCAATTTCAGCCAATATGAGTGGGGAGAAATGTTCAGACCTGTGGTCATTCTTTAGGGGGTAGAGTTCATAGGGTTCAATATTCTTCCCCATGTTCTTTAACATCTACTTGCCATTACTGGAGAAAGGAAATGAGTCCCTGCAGATTTTACTCCACTGGTTGTTTTGACTCAGGGTGGTGCTCCGGTTCAAGGCCGTGAGCCAGTTCCATCCAAAGACATTTCCACGGTCATGTATCCAACATGATGTTGTGGAGTGCTGTTCAGTCCTCACCGAATGGTACCTATTTATCTACTCACATTTGACGGGCAACATCACAACCTGGTTTGGGAATAGCACCATGGAAAACAGACAAGCAATACAGAGGGTGGTACGCTC
>JAEANM010020155.1:0-12177 GCA_017656035.1 Myanophis thanlyinensis
CTTCTCTTTATTCTGTATTAGTTTGTGTTAGTTTTATGTTCACTTTAAATTTTATATTTAAAAAAGATGATGAAAGAGATGGCCTTAAATAGGCCTAGAATCTCTAAAGGATTTATTGTGGCTTTTGGTCTTCTCTGTAGAGAATACTGCATTGTGTATTACAATAATTAGCTACTTTTAACTAACTGTAGTCTGTTGTCAGTACACTACAGAAGGTTTCTATAACCTCTAGACCTGGGATTTGACATATGGAATATAAAGGGCAAAGTCTTTAAGAAAGCATGCACTTTTATTTTTAAATTAATTAAATTCTTTATTTATAGTACAAAGAATTGTATTGAGACTCTACATTTTACTTTCTTGATTGAGAGGAAGAGTAGAGAAATCCTAACAGTGGTGCCTTGGTACTCAACTGCTTTGAAACCCATTGAATTTGGTACTCAATGCATTTTGACTATAAAAATTTTGTCCTGGTATTTATCGTTTATTTGGTACTCAATGCACAAGCTAAAACTTGTTGGTCTTGGTTGTCTTATGACTAACTACATTATTCCTAATGGGAAAAATTTGTTTGGCATTCAACTTTTTCAGTACTCTTTGGGCCTCCTGTCAAATTGACATAAGTGGTTCATGGCAGGATGAGACAAAGACAACCTGATAGATACAAATATTATGAAATGATTTCAAGTTTTCTTCTGGGCAGCACTAAAAAAATGGTATCCTAAATCCCCAAAAGCTTCCTGCCTAATTAAGTCACCTGAGACATTTTTGGATGAACATCGAAGTGTATATAAAGAAAGAAGTTTAGGAATGCAGGAAGTTGTAATGATTGTTGAACATTGTTGTTCTATGTAACCACAACATTCTGCAGCTAACCATCTAATAGAAACACCTACATCATGTAGGTGTCAAACTGGCGACCCGTGAGCCAGATGCATCATGTAGAGGCATGCCTACCATGGCTCTGCAAAGGCAAAAAGCATCACAATACATCATGATACGCCTTGTGACACAATTGAGTTTGACACCCATGACCTACGTGAATGAGAGAGAGAGAGAGAGAGAGAGAGAGAGAATATAAAACAGTTAAGGAACTGTAAAAATCTCCATATAGGAATGCCTGCATAATTTGTTAAGATTATAATATGTTAAAATGTATAATTTGTTATCTCTGTGTATTAGAAATAAGCAAAATTATTTACTTAAGAGCAATATCAAAGCACTGTAATTTAGAGCAGGATTTTTGAATTTTTTTCTGAGGAACTCTAGGATTCTGCAAGAATCCGATTTTGTGAGAGATTATGGACAAAAAAAGTTTACTTGAATGCAATCAATTTTCTATCATTAGAGTTTTGTCTCTTGATCAGGGGTCCTGGTGGTTGTATTTTTTTTTTTTTTTAGATTTTTAAACCTTGAGTTCTGTATTCTGCAAATATGTGAAAAACTCTCGTGCTGTATGTCTGTTTGGAAAGTTCCTGTCCTTTTTCCTATTCTTCAATATAGTTATACACTTTATCATCCTAGGATTGTAAATATAGTCCTGGCATAGATCTGAAATAGATTGAGGAAGGTTTTCTCAAAACAACCAAGATGATGTTGATGATGTTACTGTGAACTGTTAATCTTACCTAGTTTGGGTAATAAAACATCTGCAAGAAAACAAGCAGGCTCCAAGAGAACACCAAGGACCCCTCATAAGCAAGATTTCTTATATTATATGCTTTTTTTTAATAATCAGCTCACAAACGTAATAGTAGTAAAGTTGTTTGATCCTAGCTATATATAAAGATCAACCAGGAACATTTTTCTCAATTGTGAGAAATAATTTTGTTGTTGTTGTTGTAAAGGGTGATATTTTACATCTCTAATAGAGTAGCATGCATTTTTCTTGCTAAAGTAGGATGGTACAGTTGCTACTGATGTTAATAGCTGTGATAAAATGATGTTATTGTTATTTTGTTAAATAGTTTTAATGGTTCAGAAAGCCATATTAAGCTACATAGGGCATATTTGATATTTCCCCCGTTACATTCATAAATATTATCATACAGCTTAAATCCCCTAACTTCAGTTTAAATAAATGCTTGTTACCTACATCCATAAACACTAAGATCCTCTATACCTAGTAGTTTCTCAACTAGACAAATATTTTCTTCACTGATTCCATGGGCATGTATAAACAGGAAGGTCAGCATGAAATGACATTTTCGTAGAATCAATAAAATGTTTGTTCAGTTGTAGGATGAGAACACACGTTTTTACTCTTGATAGTCCACTCATACTGAAATAAGCTCATATGTTCTCATTGTAATATAAGAAGTAAGATATTCAGGGTAATTAAATTATACTAGGAAAGTTAAAGTAAGAAGACCAAGGCATGGGAGGATCAATATGTCTGAATTTGCTGAATTATAAGAGAATCATACAATCTCTTTTCCAAATAATGGAAACACCTTTCCTAGAAAAAAAAAGTATTCATAGATAATGTCCAGCCATTAACAGTAACAGTTGCCAAGAGAATGGGGGCTGTCTCAGATACCAGGAGATATAGCATATGGTCTCCAGGAAGTAAACTTGCACCCCACTTGTGATGCTTATCAAAAGCAGTAGGGGTGCTCAAAAGCCTAAAGGAACCTGTGAAGTCCCATCAGAAAACAAACTGGACTGTCACACTGGAAAAGATATGTGACATTGAACAGACACAAATACATTTCATCATAAATAGTAAATCTGCTTAACTTTTCTCAGAGAGGTTTCTTAGATTCAAAATGTTTTCTTAACATAAGATTTATAAACCACAACATGAGCAAACAATGTTTATACTGCTAGAGCACTTCAATCCTTGTTCAGTAAATAAAGGATTTATATAGATATGAAGAATTATAAGATTTTTCTTGGCATACAACGCCATATATTTATGAATAATTTTTTGCATGAGTTATGAAAAATCTAGAAAATCACCTAATTTTAAACCTGATAGGTTTGAAGTCTAAGTGTTTTTTTCAGTAGTTTGGTTAGCTTTGAAGTCCTCTGTTTTAATAATATAAGAAGATTCCTACTCACCATTTCAGCAATTCAAAATGATATAAGCAATTAGACAAGACAAATACGTCTGTATCGTATAAAATTCCATAAAGGAGAATATTTATAGATCAGAATTGACATGAGGGGTGCTTGGTACTCTCTGAGCTTGTTTGTTTTCTTGCAGATGTTTCATTACCCAAACTAGGTAACAACATCAGTGCTAGTAAGGAGTGCAGTTTGCTGTCAGTTTATATTTTAGTGGCTTGCCTGTCAGTGTTGGTGGAAGTGGTCTTAGAGAGTCTTTGGATGGGCTGTTGGCTTCTTTGGCAATTTCTTGATTGGGGTATTGTTTACTTGATTATTAGTCTGATGTTAAGCCTGGAATTAATCTATGCTGACTGGGTGCTGATTGGTGGTGGTGTGGTGCTTGCATCTTTTTTGCTCCTTTTTGGGCTGGGTGATAGCTTTTGCATAGTCTATAGATATTGTTGATGTCTATGTGTCTATTGAAGGCTGATTTGTCAGACCTCTAGAAATTCCCTTGCATTTTTGGACTTGGCTTGGTCTTAATGGTCACATTTTTCCAATTGAAACTATGGCTAAATCTGTGTATATGTTGTGAAATTAAAGAATTTTCATCATGTCTTCTGACTGCTATTTGGTGTTTGGATGCATTCTGCCAACTTCTGCCTGCTTGTCCTACATAGTTGTTGTTGCAGTCTTTACATTGTATGTTGTCCTGTTTTTTTCTTCTGGAGTTGTTGGATCTTTTGGTCTGCTTAGGATGTTTTATAGGGCTTTAGTTGGCTTGTATGGTATGCTGATTTCCATGTTGTAGTAGTCTATTAGTGGTTACAGCAGGGTAATTCTTTTTAGGGTTTTTGTTGATTGTGCTGTAGTGGGTTGAGTGGTCAGGGACTTTTTGATAAGTTATGAGGATATCCATTTTATTGGAATATGCTGTATAGATACTCTATTTCCATTTTCTGTTTTCTGCAGTGTGTTTGGGCTCATCTAAATAAAGTCCTTATGTAGCTTCTCTTGTGGTAGGCTGGGTTGTTGCTTTGGTGGTTAATATAGGTGGTTTTTCTGTAGACTTGAGTTTCTAGTTTGCCATTATGATCTCTGCTGATCAGGATGTCCAGGAAGGGTAGCAAGTTGTTGTTTTCTTCTTTTCTAGTAAACTGGATTCCTTTAAAAATGTTATTGATGGTTCTGTGGGTGTTCTCTAATTGGCCCTTTTTTATTGTGGTGAAGGTGACAGCTACAAATCTGATTCATATTTTCAGTTGTATTTGTGGAAGTGCTATGGCAGATGTATAATTTGAAGGAATCTATTTTCTTTCCTTTGCTATCTGTGCTCAGCTTTCACAACCAGTATCCCCATTAGAAATACCAGATCAGTTCCTTGAGTACTGTAGTTTCTTGCTCATTGTAAAGATTCCTCCGAAGAATCATGCTCTGGCACACTTATTAGCCTTTAATAGTCAGACCTTGCTGTAGTCAGGGAAGCAACAGTGAACTTTTTGGATTTTTCTTACCCTTTCAATTATCTGATCTTGTAACCCTTGACTGTTTCTCAAATCTGCTTGATCATTTCACATTTCTCTGTCAGTGTATGGCTGTATCCTTCTTTGTTATTCTCTCCCTACAAATGTTTCTTTCATTCTAGAATGTTGTTTCTCGGCAGTTTCAATACATTATTTCTATCTTCCTTTAACTTCATTTCTTTCTGTTCGGAACATTTCTCTTCAGCATTCTTATCTTATCTAGAAATCTTTTCTTTCCTGGTTGAATTTGAATTTCCTGGTTGAAATACACATTTCACTGTATTTCGTACTATGTATGTCTGTGTATGTGATGAATAAAATTTGATTTGATTTGATTTGTATGGTCTCCATATTTTGCTGGCATCCTCTTTTGCTCAAAGTCTTGTGCCCCATGGTCTTTTACCTCTTGTTCATAAGTGTCTGTCAGATGGGGGATGAGGAGGGTCTTCTTGGTATGCTACTTCAAATGTTTTTCCTTCCTTCCGTCCTTCCTTCCTTCTCTCCCCCTTCCACCTTCCTTGCTCCTCCTTCTTCCCTCTGGACTGGGACTAGTTAAGCTGTTGGTCTGCGATAAAAAATCCACAATCTTATGGAAAGCAGTTAGCAGCTTCCTTTTGCTATTAACAAAGTTTTCCTGCCATCTTTCAGCAAGATGGCATTTAACCAACCAACCATTCTTCCATCCATCCATCCATCCATCCATCCATCCAACTAGCCAACTACCGTAACTAAATATTGTAAAATCTAAAAGGCCTGGAAACCTGTCATCTTCATAAAAGTAGGAATTCAGCTTCACTATGATATATTAGGCTCCTTTGTGGGAGCAGAGTTTTACTTCCTCAGAATGTTCAGTTTAAAAATATTATTTTTAATTAACAGAAGAGACTAGAGGAGCTTCCAGAATGAAAGCTAGTTGCTTGTAACAGTAGATCAACTTGCCAGTTTTAGACAGCCACTTGGCTAACATGCCGACAAGGCAGTTTTTTGTACATACACTGACTGAGTAGCAGAATTCCACCTGGGAAATATTTAAAATAGTTTCGGTGTCACTAGCTTTTATATATAATTAGTAGATCAGGCAGATAAAATTTTTAGCAGTGACAGTAATAAGCATAAGACCCGCTGAGAGGCATTTTAGTTATCTATTTTTGAAATTAAAGTGAAAAGGTTTTATGTTGTTTTTAAAGAGAATGATTGATAGGGATGACATAAAGCCAAATGATTACCTTTTCATTCGAGCTATTCTCTATTTTGTAACCACCTTGGAATATTAATTTCTTTGGTTAAATCTGTCAAAATTTGTAAATACAGTAAATAAAATGATTCTGATTAAAAAAGGAGATTATCTTCAGTTATTAAAAATATGAAATTCTGACAGCAAAAGTACTTCTGCAAGAAAATATTTCCACATGCTATTTGATTGCATTTGGTTAATTTAAAATTTAAACTTATGACTTTTCCCTTTGACCCATCTAACTTCTATTTATACCCCAAATGACTATTATAAGGAGAGAGAGAGAGAGAGAGAGAGAGAGTGCAGATGGGAAGAAATGATATTCAGGAGGAAAGTGGGATAATCCCTAATGAGTCACACATTCCAGGCCAAGGTCACAGTTAATTATGCATTATATTTTTAATTGCATTTCTTAAAAAAAAGATATTTGTGTATGTGTGTATCTATATTCATACTATTTCTCCTAATATGCCCACATTTTGTGCCTAATTAAATTTGAAAGAACAGTTTCTGTATACACATTTTTTTAGTTGCTTGTATATCATATTTTTCTTCCAAGGAATGTAGATGAATCATATTTTATATTCCTGTCTGTAGTGGAGCTGTAATGGCTGAATTTGCACAAAATGTTTTGATCAAGAATAGAAGATGATTATATAAATTATGCATTTATACATGTAGCTTGTTTGTACCCACTCTGTTCCTTGTTGCTAGAAACATTTTTAGAACAACAATAAGGGGAAAGGTTTGAATATGGGATATAGTTTTATTTAGAGGTCCTGATTAGTAACTTCAAAAAAAGCCAGAGTTCATGAGTGAGAAAAAGCCATGATTTAAAATCTTAGTTTGTAAATGTCCATTGAGTCATGATCTTTGGTTTGGATGACAGGTGAGAGGAAACTCTACCTGATTTAGCAAATGTGCAAGCAAGAAAGATCAAAGTAGATATATGCATAATAAAGACACACCCAGTTGCTCAAATCATCCAGAAAACTGCATAGATAGCAGAGATTTGAATACAGGTTATATACTCTTGTACAATCTGAGATTTCAACAGTATGCTCAAATATTGTGATTCAGCTGGGGGAGAGAAGATATGAAGATATAGCAAACATTCGAAAGGTCACAACTTTCACAACGTCTAATTTTGTTTATAGCAACTAACATTTTCAAATCAGTGTTGGCTGTCTCTACTGTGATTGAAGTGGGAGTCTGACCTATAGCCATATATAGTGCTGTTGTTTGGTTAGATTCAACTGAAGCACTCAATAAATCAACACTGGAATTGCAGTTTAGTTTCTATACTTAAAAGAAATAAAACATTGCCTGCTTTGAATTATGATGGTTCTATTCAGAAAGGAAACTGGATGGGAGTTTCTTATTTTCATTACTTTCACTGATAAATGTATATTTATGAGCTTTAGCTGAAAGCTTTTCCTATCAACATCCAGTATTTAGTTCAAGTAATAATCGTGAATAGATCATTTTCCTAAATATATACAAGCTTTCCTCAGCCTTGATTCTGGGCCGTGCATACTTTTTGGTGATCTGTAATCCATTTGGCAATGTGCATTTTCAAAACAAAAACAATAAATAATTCCATGGGTAGTGTTGCCTTGCACATTTGTAAATGAGCAACACTTATTGTGTTGATAGAGCTTGCCAGCCATAAAGGTATTTTCTTAAAGCTTCCCAATCTTGTAAATTGTTCAAGTATTCCTTCTCACCCACCCCAAAATATTCAGAATTCTTATAAATACTGAATAACAATGTAACAGTTTGAGGGATGAGTTGTTCATTGTTGTCTTTCAATCAAAAGTTCCCCAAAACATTTACGGACAATATATGAAGATTCTCCTTCCCTTCTTCAGTCTGATTGTCCATGTTTTTAAAAGTTTGTGCTACACTGACATCTGAAGTATAGACACCTAATGTAAACCTATGTTCTAACATAATTTTACTGGGCAACATTAAATCAAATACAATTATTATAAAGTTCTATAATTTATAGGGGCATTTTAGGGATTCTGAATGTCAAAAGCTTTCTTTCTAAACATTGGTACTTACTGCAAAATCAGATTATTTCCTTCCTTCCTTCCTTCCTTCCTTCCTATTATGTTTAAAATGAAAGACTAGCTAAAAGAAGAGTGAAAAACAACAATATATCATTTTGGGAAGCAACATAAAACTGTCCAGAAAAAAGTGAGGTCAGTGATAATAATAATACTTGATAGGTGGACAAATATGCCAGATCTAGTCTGAATGTCTGAAAACTTGTACAGTGAACCATAATAATTAGACTGTAAGACTATTATATACATCCTATTTCTTTTGTGTTAATAATACAGAGAATAATTAAATGTGAAAAAACAAAGATCTCAGACTGTTTGGTGCAAGATTGATACTTTGTCATAATAGTTCCCAAAATCACAGATCATATTATGTTTCCATAGGCATATAGAAGAGTTGCTTTGACTCTCAACAGTTCCAATAAGCAAAGCTATCATAATAATTTAGTGTGGCAACCATGGAATTGAATTTGCAGTAACACTTCTTGCAGCATTAGTTGGATATCAAGCACCACTTTCTAAATTACCAAACCGTATAGTCTAGAAAGAACTTTACCACCTTAATAAGAACTAAGGCTTAATCTCCTGTTGCATAAATTTCAGCTTGATAAGTGTGAAACAAATCCATTGGTCTAATTATATATGAAACCAATGCACAGCAAAGAGACTTGCACAATCAGCTGAAAGAATGCATGTGTCTACACAGAGAAAGAGAGCAAGAGGGAGAGAGAAAGAGAGAGAAATAGATTATCTCTTTGAAATAGTCCTCCTTAACATAAAGTTCCCAGCTATCTCATTTCTGATATGTATTTGTGGGTATATCCGCTGCTATAGTGTTTCATTTACTTCTGAGCAGTGAAATATTATCAAATACCAATTATGGTAATAACAACTGAATGTATGACAACCTTTTCCTTTTCATACTTTTTATGTACTTAACAGGAATTCGATATGCTCTCTACAGAATTCAGAGAAAAATGCGAAAGAATAAGCAAGAAGCTGGCATTCTTGGAAGAGCAACTTCAACGAGCAGCCTGTAGCTATGATGAAAATCTTATTCATATCCTTTTTTGATGTGTTGCATTAAGGATTCCAGCAGAAGGGGTTGCATTCAACTCCTGCATTGAAACTTGCCTTGTGTGAATCTTGCTTAAGATAACTATTGTAGTATGTCTCCTAAAAATGTAAACTAGCCAAATAATGACAGTTTAAAAACCACTGAATCAGATGGATGAGAAAGTACTTTTTAACAGATCTGTTAATATGCTTTTGAGTGCTATAAAGTAAAAGAAATGAATTCCTAGTTACGGCATTGACTAGAAGGCTGGAAAAGAAAACCTTGTTTCATGAGCATGCATCTAAAAAAAATATTTTTAAAGGGAAGCAGATTAGTTCACCCTGAGCATAGAGTTCCAGTAAATCACATAATTCATTATCTGTGCTCATCTCATAAAGGCTCTTTATTTGAAGTATTGGTCATTTGAGGGGGGAAAAGTCTTTAGTTCTACTGAAAGATTCTCATCAGTCATATCACTTTCCTCTGCTGCACTAATTTTCATACTATTATCATTTTTTCAAAGGCAAAAAAAAAAAGGTTTTAGGCAAGGGCAAAAGATAAATATCTATTTAATAATTATATATTTATTTATACTAATCAATCCACTCTACCTTTAATATGCTACCCCATCAGGCTTTTACTCTAGGAACAGGCAGATAGCCAAATTTGTCTGTTTCCACAGATTGTAGGACTTTCATTGGAAAGAACCAGAGGCTGTTATTAGAGACAACTTGAGGTGGTGAATATTTGTCCACAAATTCAGCAGGAGTCAAGCCTAACTTAATGACATTTCAGCCAACTAATTAATATATCAAGAGTGCAGCTTTGGAGTCTAAAAACTACATAAATTGTCATCAGGAAAGAAAGAGGTAGTAGGATGCTATATAGCACAATATACTATGTAGAATGAGACACTCGTACTTCCTACTTCTCTCTGTGAATGATCATGTATTATAACCACATAAAATAAGGATAATGGTTTTTAATCTTCTTAAGCTTTATTAGTGAGTGCTAATTGCTTTTCATAAAACTTCCTTCAAAAATATTTTTGATTCTACCCATTTTTTAAAAAAATCGTATGGCTGCATTTTGTAATTTGCTTGTTGCCTTGCTCTCTTCATTCAGTAACAAAGACCTATTTTCAGCGTTTTCTGTCAGCAAATCTTCAGTACTTGGGTATTTAACTTTCCCCCTGCTTCTGCCTCTCTATTCACTGTGCTCACTGTCTCTGGCTTCCGGTCCTTTACTTTCCTCCTCCTTTCCATTACCACCATCATCATGAACAATTATGTTTAGCTCTCACCTTTCCTCCAAGAGTTACACAGGGGTCTCCTTTCATGTTTAACTCCACAACAATAATCCTGAGGAATTTGAGCAAAGAACAAGCAAGGTCCCCGTAAACTTCTATGGCTATAGACCAGGGGTGGGCAATTATGGCTCCTTCATGACTCGTGGACTTCAATTCCCAGAATTCCTGAGCCAGCCACGCTGTTTGAGGTTGTTTGTAGTAGCAAGAGGCTTTCCAAAGATTGTCTTTGCTTGCACTGCACTGAAATTTTTGCACTTATTGCTTTGCACTCACATAATAGTTTTCAAAAAAAATTTCCATCAGCCATCTAAAATAATTCTAAATTACCAGATGAATCAGATGCATTCCTGAGCAGTCAATTCCTCAGAGTCTGTCAGAAAATCATTTATCTAGTGCTCCTGAAACTGAGTGAAATCTTTTCACTGACTTGATCTAAATTAGGTCAGATTGAAATATGCTGGTTTTCCTAGAACTCATAAAGGTTCATCTGAACCATTTCTATGCTAATTATACGGCATGCTAAATATGAAAAATAAAAATAGATAAAGTCTTGATAATATCAATTCTAAAGTCTTGTTATTTCCAAACTACACTTTTATAATCCCTTATGTTAAATATTACAGTAGAGTACAGTTAACAGTAAATACCTGTTAACTGTTATAAAATTGTATGGATTATAAATATCTGGCACAAAGATAGTTGTGTTATTATTGAAGAAGTTATAAATTGCTAGTAAGGAAATTAATAATTTTGATATCAGATTTACAGTAATCAAAACATGTAAACATAGCTCAAATTATATTATCCAGCATACGTTATGCAGTTTATATTTCTAATAATAATAACCTCTTAAGAAAGAAAATGCACTTAACTGAATTTGTAGAAAGACTCAACCACTTATATAATGTTGTTCCTGATGGCCTCTACCATCTTGTTCAGCTGAATCTGTACAGATTCACCCTTGACACCCACATTTTTTTATGTACTGTGAACACTGTGTAGATGTGGCCTTTGTGCTGTTAAGTTTGAAAAGTACTTCAGTTTTGTTTGACTTTATATCCTTGCCCCATCATTATAGGATTCTGAATTCAGCAAGATCAACGTCCACAAGCAGGACTTTGAGTTTTAAAGTGCAATCTGGTCCTGGAAGCTGATTTGAAGGTGCCACCTCCCACATCTCCTAATGTTCAAATTAAGTGTTCATTGGCATGGAAAGATAAATGGGCAGAGGAGCTGGCAAATATCATGTTGGAAGTAGCTCTTAGCAATGGCAGTTACTTGCTCTTCAAAAGATGCACGCGGTATTTCTGGTGGCAAACATATACAAACCCTAGATATTTTCACGCCATACATCAAGATGTATCAGTTCTTGCAGATGGCAGAATAGGTCCTCAGTTCTGAGTCTGACTAAGACAAAATTGGTTTAACAGATAGAAGTAGAACTGCATCTCTTAAAAGAGAGATTAAAAGATTCCTTCTGAGTGATCCAACTTCCTGGTGCTGTCAAGCAAGCGGTTCTGCCAATATTTAAACACACTGTGGGTTTGATTAATAATTAAATTTCTATTAGAAGGAATAAGTCCCAGATGTCATTGTTTTTTCAATCTACATTTTAATGGCACTGAATACTGGAATCAACTAGCCTGCTAGCAGGAGCTGACTAACACAACATAGATGAAGCCAGAAGCCAGCACTAATGCTTAACACTGAATATTTACCCAGGCCCACTAGGGATTTTTATTTAATATTGTAGCTTCTCAAAGTAAATATTAAGCAGTAGGTTTCACATTTGGCAGATGGGAGAAAAAAGCAAACAACCAAATTAAACTGCACTCTTAGATTTCCTCACTTGGTATAGATCCCTTGAATTTCATGGGACTTACTTCTGAGTAAGCTGGTATTGGATTGTTTAATAGCAAACTTGTAGAATAGAA
>JAEANM010020156.1:0-12177 GCA_017656035.1 Myanophis thanlyinensis
ATTTTGGCAAACATGAGGATCTATCCGAAGAACCAAATCTTCCTTTCTTATGTATAGCACAGGGTGAAATATTGTATTGTTGTTTAAAATGTTTAAAATTTTATAAATAAAATAAAATACAAAAAAAAAATCTTTTTTACATCACCTATGTTATACACATTGTGATAGGCATATAAGGCCTCATTTCCCTGAGGAAATACACTCTTTGTGATATCCTTTAAAAAACTCACAAGTGTATGGAGCAAGTTTTTGAAAATCAATAATAATTCATAAAAAATTGATGGGATTATAGATGACAGCATCAAAATATGATACTGACATTGAGTATAGGATTCTAGGATGAGTTTGTGATGAAAAGCATTGGTAAATCAGTCATTACAATAATGAATCAAAAATCTACATTAAAATTTATATAAAATATGTCAGAGCACATTTCTATATTTTCTGTCACTCCAATCTTGAAGGATTCTTCCAAGGATATTGCCTGCAATACTTGAAATTGTTTTCTCTATTTTTGATAACCTGTTTTGTTCATTTATATTCATGTCTTATAATATTTCATAGACCGACTTTTAAAGAAACTTGTCATGCTTTCTATTATATATGTCGGCCTTGCCCAACCAAGAGTGAGTATGTTAGTGTAAAAAATCCTCATCATTTTGTTGCATGAGCAGAGGCACAGTGGTTTAATGATGTTGTCAGAAATGGTCTGCACTATTGACAGTTTGAACCCAGCTCCATGAAAAGAAGCGAGCTCCCATCACTCAATCTTCAGCTCCTGCCCATCCAGCAGCTCAAAAGCATACAATATTTCAAGTAGATAAATGGGTACCACCTTGGTGAGAAAAACTTAACTGTGTGTGAAGAGCCAACCATATGAGTCCTGCTAGCTAATTGGTGTAAAGCTAGTTCACCTCCTGCAGTGCACCAGGGATAGGCATTCAGATGCCAAACAGAATGATCTAGCAATTGTGTCTAGCATTTGTATATTTCCCTGGCATGGCATGCCATACACTAAATAAATAAATAAATGTGTTGCATGAACATTTTACATAAGGCTGATTATATCAAATCAAGAATAATGATGTGTATGTTATGCAAGAAAGCCAAGGTCAGGTCTTCATGCATATCTTGGTCCTGGATTATTACCATTCTAAGTAGTTGAAAAGTTGTACCACGTTTCTCCTTTTATGTAAAGGTTTTAAGAAAAGATTTTAAGGGCAGATAATTATAATCTCTGTGTCTTTCTCTCTCTCTCTCTCTGTGTATATTAGACTGTTCCTCTATGATTTTCATATTTGTAAATAAAAATAGTTTGGAATTAATATTAAATGTTTTAATAAGATATTAAGATAAAAAGCATATATTTACATCTGAAGTCTCATATTATGAAAAAGGAACAAACATGCTGCTAATATATGAAAATGCTCAGTAAGTTGCTTTCAGAACCTTAGCTTTTAGGGTTCAATTATCTTAATAACAGCAAATTAGACTGTAATCATAAAAGATATCTCAGAGTAAGTTCCATGGCATAATTCAAATTTATTTTTGAATAACATGTTGTAATTGAGCACTTTGTGGTACATATGTATCTTAAATTAAAATCAATTGGGTATATTTTAACATATTCAGCCATGCAATTATTTTGACTCTTCACATTTGGACTGTTTGTTAGTAACATGTACTTGGAGTTTTCAAAAATCCAGGCTTATATTAATCAGTTAGAGTATCCAACCATCTTACCTTCTACAGAACTCTTTTTGGATTGCTTTTGATTCCTCTACCCCAATAATTAATTTTCTTTAGTTCCTTTGACCTCATGGCTTTTGTTCTGCTACAATAGCTTTGTCAGTTGTGAGTCCTTCTATAGAGAGGGGTGTGCCTTTCCAAATCATGTCCAATAAATTTGATCTACCATAGGTGGGTTCCAACCAAGGTATAGAAACATGTTAGCAATGATCAACAGAAACTGGAGGCTCGGGAGCTAAATTTCAAGTGTTGTTGCAAAGGATCTGAATACTTATGTCGATGTGATATTTCAGTTTTTTATTTTGTAATAAATTACAGACATTTCTAAAATTCGGTTTTCACTTTGCCATTATGGGATACTGAATGTAGATTAATGAGGAAAAAATGAATGTTAACAACTGGAGAATCAGACTGCAGCATAACAAAATTGACAAAAGTGAAGGGGCTCTGAATACTTTCTGAATTACCTGTAGTTCCTGTCTTGGAAATGATATCAGTAACAAATTGAAGATGGTTAACATTTTACTCAGCAATTGCAATACCAATTTCTATTTCAAGTAACAACATTTTACATGACATATTCTTCATATGTTAATGTTGATAGTGTACAACTTCAGAGTATTCATTTTCCAATTTTGAAAACTTTAATTGGTCTATAATCCATTGAAACTATTGTAAAATCTTAAATTTTAACATTTCTTTGTCTGTAATATCTGTGAAATGTCATCTGCCATAAATATTGAAGAACAACTCTATAATTAATCTTTTTGTTTTACAATTCTTACAGATTGTATATTTTATTTATAGCCTGATAAATACCATAACTGAGTTGTTCAACATAATTATTATGGTATATAGAAATAGTTTTATACTCTTTTTACTTGTTAATCAGCTAAATAATATCTTGCCCAAAATATGAGGTATTTTAGTAATACTTATTAAGGTCAAAGAAAATTCAGAGAAGATGATGTAAAATACAATGCAAATATATTTCTTACAATATTTTTATCTGACTTAGTGGCACTTTTAAACATGAGTACGGCAAGTTAATAAAGATCCAGTTAGTGTCAGTACCAAATATTTGATTATTCTATTATGACTTGCAAAGGAATTACCTAATAGGGAAAAGTTCTTCCCTTCCATCTTTTTTTAAAGTAGAAGAAGGAGAAGGAGAAGGAGGAGGAGAAGAAGAAAAAAGAAGAAATCAGCTAAGCATAGAGACTGGTAAGACCATTAAGAATATATATGTATGAACAGTATAGTGTTAGATGTTGAGTTTACTTTATACAACTTTGATTCTTAGGGTAGGTGAGGACTAAATACTATTTATGTTCACAGATCATATTCAAAATAGTGTTGAACTGATACTGTATATGAGAAGATAAACCTGAAGACCTGGATTACTGTTACTGTTGGCTTTGGAACAACAACAAACATAATAGAGTGAATCAAAATAGAAGTTTATATGATGTTTCTCATGAAGCAACTTCCTGGCTTTCTTATAAGGGAAGGTTTTGAGTATAATGTGATAAACCTGGTTTTAGAATGGTTTTTCTACCATTCAGATGTTTGATCTGCTCTAAACCTTGATATATTTTTGCTTTCAGTGAGAGAGGGTTTTTTTTTTTATATTTGAATGCATATTTTTATACAATATAGGGAAAATCATTTTTGTGGGATCTCTACTAAAAGGAGTTTTTTATATTATTTTTCCCATGGAAAGGACCCTCAAGATATCCAGTCTAAATGAACAGAACCAAAAAAAGTTGTCTGATGGTTCAGTACTAGGCTGATTGTATTAATTAAAAAAAAAAGCATAGGAAGAAAATCACACATATTTTTTTCCCACAAGAGATTCTCTTTTATCATCTGAAATGCTTTCTGTACTATCAATATTTTGGATTTCTTTATAATCAATATTTACTGCTGAGACTTAGCCTGATTCATGTTTGTGGTCAATATTAAACAAACAATGATAACAGAGCCTGGTACAAAGTTGCTGAAAAAAAAAACACAGAAAAATGGCAATTCCTTGAATAATAATTTGGAATAGATATAGGCAGGGATGTTGTCTAGCAATAATCTAACAATATTCAGTTACATATTTGTGTTTGGAAAGCCAAACTGGGATTCATGTATGAATATAGTTGATTCAAGAATTAATGTGATATACATATCTATCTACATACACATACTTGTCTATCTACCTACCTACTGTACATACCTACCTACCTACCTACATATTTGGTGAATGTGATTATCTAAATGGTATTTCACAAAGCTTATACTGCTTTCAATTTTTTGCTATGATTTGAAGAAGTTATCATATATTAAAACATAATCATTAATATATGCTCTATCATTATGTTGAAATGTGCACATATGACAGCTCATATCTTGAGTATAGTATGTGCTACCCAAATAGATAATACTATGATTATCAAAAGATATGAAGACCTCCAACCAGGGCTTCTCAGAACCAAGCTGACTTCTCCTTAAGGTATTGTTTTCCAAATTATTCAGTCATTTAGTTCAATGCATTGGTCTTAATACTGCTTCGGTATCTGTATATTCTTTGTGATCAAAGGTGGATGCAAATGTGTCTGTTGTGTCAAGGGCCTAATGTATGGGAAAAACAAAGTCCAGTTGCTTTTTGAAAAGGCACCTTTGGGAGACCCATGACTTGGATGACTTAGAATCTCCATAGACACATAGACCCAATGTAGATCTTGTGAAATATGCCAATAAGACAAGGTAAATAGTGATATTGGTTAAAAAGGTAATGTGGTCCTAGTCAGTATAAAAACACATTGTTTTCACAAATTGACTCCCTTTCACACCTTCAATCATCTAGTCCACTCTTAACATTTACCATCTCTAATTTTAACTCATTCATTTATGGCAAGTGAAGACAGAGCCACTCATGTTTTTTCTATACGTTTTGATGGTGCCTTTCTTCAAAGCCAGTGAAGGTTTCATAGCATAGGACTTTGCTGATTTCAGGAGTCTTTTCTTCTTTTTATCCAAAGACCCTTCACTTGAAATGATGCTCCTTAAATATTTGAAGCTCTTTGTCAGTTGGGTGGATCAATAGTGACTTTTGTTCTATCATTCCAACAAAATTAGGCTTCAACTGAAAGAATTTTCAGATGAGCTGTAGATGAACATGAATTGTACAACAGAAACCTGTGCTTGATGTATTTTTAAGTGGAACTGCCATTGCACTGGACCAGTCCTACTCTCCCAGCAGAAAACTCAATAAAATGGACAGCCATTGTGGAAGAAAGATCCAAGTAACAGGTAAGAGCAAGCTGTAAAATGGGCAGGGTAGATCACTCCACCAGATAGGCTACCCCTCTTTTAACACCCCATACACCCCACACCCTTTATAACTTCTGATATATTCACATATTCACCCATTACGATGGGTGCTCATGATCCCTAACCAAAAAGAGATATCAACTTCTATTACATTGCATTTATACAGCACAATTAAAATTCCTCCCCCCGAAGGTAGATAGCTGTAAGCAGAAAGATAAACCATTAATCTAAACATGTCTAAATTCAAAATCCATTTTGAAAAATCATCATTTCTTGTACAATTTTAACTATCTATTTCTAGAGTCTCCTTAGTCTTTCTGTTCTAACCTGATGGCCCAACCAAATGATATACCTAGGTTTTTTTCCCCCAGTAGAGTTTCTTTGGGTTTTATGACACTCTACTTATATTGCTTTTAGCATGTAAACTTTTGAGCGAAGGGAAAAATCCAAGTACAAATCTATTTGCAAATAACATTTGGATTCTCTCAGAGTTAGACAGAGATGAAATGAAAAGTAAGACCAGACATTCTCGAAAATGCCAAATAACTTTCAAAAGAAATGTGGCAGGTCAGAGAAAGTTATTTTAATTTGCTCTTGAAAATGAATTGATCAGTGATAAGAGCTAAAGGATGACATTCTGTATTAAACAAGAATAATATAACAAATGCTAGCTCACTTTTATGTTATACTTTACAAGTAAATCATAATGTAATGCAACTACCACTATTCTAAGAAATGTTCACAAAATTTTATAAATGGAGAATTTCCTAGGAATATCTCTGAGCAGAGGCATAGCATATTTCTCCTGGTATAAATATTATCTAAATAAATCACTTAACATAAATTTGTTTTTCCTAATTCTGTAATCATGCTTCACAGAAAATTTAGATAGCATAATTTTAACTGATGTTTATTAAATGGAATCAGTTTTCTTTATCTAAGTGTCCCGCTTCATAAGAAGTAAAAATGCCTCATTGATTAAGCTGAGCTCCTTAGACAAATAAATAAATAAATAAATGCAGATTTCAAAATATTTTCCCCTTTACATATTTGAAGCGGTAGAGAATTAACTTGTTCATTTATAGGTCTCTCTGTGAAGGCTTTGGTTATGTATTTAATAAAAGTAAACTTTATTTTAATAGTATGATGTAGCTACAACGTAGCTCCCCTTTGCCTTTCAGCTCATCTCAAGAGACTATCCAGGCAGAAATTAGCGACAACCGTGTGCCATATATATTCTTTTTAATTGTTTTTTTCTGCTGGTATTTTTAAAAATTCAGGCAACCCAGGTTCAAATCCCATAAGGGTATGACTAGCTGATGAGAGAAAATAAGCTTGAAATAGATCTATACCGGCCTCCCTGAATTTTTAAAAATACCAGCAGAAAAAAAACAATTAAAAAATATATACGGCACACGGTTGTCACTAATTTCTGCCTGGATAGTCTCTGGAGATGAGCTGAAAGGCAAAGGGGAGCTACGTTGCTCCCTCCCACATTTGGGTAACCAAGTATCTCCACAAAAAAAATATATAACTTTGCTTGGTGATAACAGCTGAAGGGGAACAGAGCCTGTGGTCTAGAGGTTAATCCAACTGCCTACGATGCAGGCGACCCAGGTTCAAATCTCATAAGGGTATGACCAGCTGATGAGAGCAAATAAGCTTGAAATAGATCTATACCAGCCTCCCTGAATTTTTAAAAATACCAGCAGAAAAAAAAAATTAAAAAATATATACGGCACACGGTTGTCGCTAATTTCTGCCTGGATAGTCTCTTGAGATGAGCTGAAAGGCAAAGGGGAGCTATGTTGTCCCCTCCCACATTTGGGTACGTGTGTGTGTGTGTGTGTTTTCGTACATTTTCATGGGTGCAGGTATGCAGGTCTAGGTCTGTTCGGGTCTTTTCTCGTGTAAGTTTGAGAATATCTTTGCAATGTTTCAGTGAGTGGGATCTCACCGAAATGTTGTGAAGATATTCTCAACTTACATGGGAAAAGACCTGAACAGACCTAGACCTGCATATATATATATATATATGCAGGTCTAAATATGACCATTATGTCCTTATTTATTCTAACTTCATCTGATTGAGATAAAGCTGATGTGACTGGAAATAGCTAGATAAATACCCATTCCTCTTCTCTAAATGGCATCTCCAATTCTTTCTATGATTAGAATTAGATTTCTTTATTGGCCAAGTGTGATTGGACACACAAGGAATTTGTCTTTGGTGCATATGCGCTCATAAAACAAAAAGTACATTCATCAAGAATCATAAGATACAACATGTATCTTGATAGTCATAGAGTACAAATAAGAATCAAATCACATTAGAAAACAATAATGTAAATCATAAGGATACAAGCAACAAAGATAGTCATAAGTGGGAGCAGATAGGTGATAGGAATGATGAGAAGAATAATAGCAAAAGAGACTTAGTAAATAGTTTGACAGTGTTGAGGGAATTATTTGTTTAGCAGAATGATGACATTCTGGAAAAAAATTACTCTTCTGTCTAGTTGTTCTGGTATGCAGTGCCCTATAGCATCATTTTGAGGATAGGAGTTGAAACTATTTATGCCCAGGATGTGAGTGGTCTGTAAATATTTTCACAGCCCACTTTGTGACTCGTGCAGTATACAGGTCCTCAATGGAAGGCAGGTTGGTAGTAATTGTTTTTTCTACAGCTCTAATTACCCTCTGAAGTCTGTGTCTATCTTGTTGGGTTACAGAACCAAACCAATCAGTTATAGAAGTGCAGATGACAGGTTTATAATTAAATAGGATGGATCAGTCCAGCATAAGAGAAATTTGGAAAACCTTTACCTTCATCACTATTATCAAATACTGTAAGTTGGTCCTAGTTGATTATTTAATCTTCTACTATGGAACTATCATATAATAAAGTTCAGCTAGCAAGTGTTACCACATTTTGTATAGAAAGAGGGTTCCATAATAACAGATGGCTCAGATACATTGTGAAGTCAAACAAGCTGATGAGAGTTGAGTCCTATTAATGTGTGGCTGCTGTTACTATATTATTAGTATTTTTATGAAAATGTGTTTTAGTTCATTTGTTGCTAGCAAGGTATGTTTTTTGGACTTCACTAATGGTAGCTGAAGTTAAGGAAACACATTGATAATAAAGATGTAGGGTAAATTTTCATGGATGACACTAAAAATGAAATTTCAGCAAATTGGGATGGGGTGGGGAAGAGATATGTCTTGTTCATTGTAAATAGCAAATGCAACTTTTTATTATTATTACTAAATGATTGTTCTGGTGATGTAGTTTAACTAGGATTTATTCACCTAGTAGAAAGCATTGCCAACTATGTAAAATGTAAAAAATGTAAAGCAATTATTACATTTTTCTCCCCAGGAAAATACACAAAACATTTATTTAAAGCCTATTTTTTGCACCTTAAGTCTGACACACACAATGTTCTTTCAGACTAATTTTCCTCCAAAGCATTTTCTTATGATTTGAGGTCTAAGTAAAAGAACGACTTTACTGATGGGAAAATGCTTGCATATACAATGATAGTTCAAGAAGTTACAGCACAAGAAATGATAAATGTTCTTCTCTGTGAACCATTCTCTTCCAACAAAAACCTAACAAATGAATACAGAGATAAATAACATCTTGATAGATTTTTCTTATTTAAATTTAACCGTACATTTTCTTGTAACCATTAGGCAAAAATCAGTCTTGCTTTTTGCCTACAAAGTCCTAAGCTACAGTGAGTGACAACTCTATTATAAGAACCACTCCCATGAAGTGATTTTTAAGATTCAATTTCTGTATAAATCTGTTTTGATACAAATAAACTAGGTTAAATGGCATACCATTTCTCTATACAAACAACACAATTACTAAAAGTGTCACTAATATAAAGCTACATAATGACCATGTTATCGTCTTTCCATGTAGAATATTCACATAACATTGACATGCATATGGCAAATTTCCCTTTGATGTATGTATATGTATGAATATGTGTAGTATGTATAATTACATAAACTGAGTTTTTTTTAAGCACAAATTAATCATAGTTGATAAGTCTTTTTCTTAGGATAAAACATTTAACTCTTTGTTGTAGCACATCAAGGGATTTCCACAGCACTGTTTTATTTGTTTCCAAAGTACAAAGCTCCTTAGAATTTTCAGATTTTCTTTTTTCTCTAAATCTTGACTGCCCAAGTATTCTATGTTCATCAGTCACTGGCAACAACAATCATTTCTGTGCTACATACATACATACATACATACATACATACAGGGTTTTTGGTTTTTTTGGGGGGCAGATATTTTATTTCTTCCAGGCTTCTTCAATACAACAATTCAGAATGGGGTGTTGCCTTATGGTATTTGTAATCTGCACTGGATTTGAACTAAAGGAATTGGTTGGGCATTGGAGATTTATGTTGAAGTGTCAATCAATCAATTCTAGTCTCCATTTTGATTGGTCTCCCTTGTCTGTCTGTGGTAGGTGTTTTGGACCAGGCACTTAACTTGGGATTGAAAGTATCCAGCTCAATGGATCTGATAATATCTATTTATTTAAGAACAGCCTAAGAATTCTTGATATTGAGTGGCTGTTGGATATTTATCATCTTGGGGTTTTGTTGCAGGTTCATATTTCTTCATTCTTTGATTTAGTCGGTGTCCTGCTTGACCTTTTTTTTTTAATTAGTTGTAATGCAGACAGCTCAAATTGGTTCATCTTTATTCTAGGAAATTATCTTTACTTTTCCATTAACTTCTGAATTATTCATGAAAGTTCAGAAAGGTCCAGATTCAGATCTATTCAGCTGTGGAGAAAACAGACTTCAGTTTAGATATATCCTGTAGTCGTCTAAAGCAATTTCATGATTTAGCATTCAATATCATTTGAAACATGTTTGGAATTTACTGCAGATGTCTTTTTCCATTCTTGGTTTCTCCATGGCCTATGCGATTCTCCCCCCTCACTTTGGAGTGTATTCACACCAGAACATTTGATTCCTAGGAGAGACAACTATTCATCAACAAAACAGCATAGTATATGTTTTTCTTAGTATTTTCCCTTCATAAATTTAGATTATTCCAACACTTATTTTGATCAGAGTAGGTCCTGCAATTCAGCTAAAAGTTAGCAAATATGATCAGTTCAAATTGTCTGAGAAATAGACAGAAAGATTGAAAAAGACCAGGAATAAATTCTTAGAAACTCAAGTTTCAAAAAGCACAAGATAGAATTTGCCAAACTAGGAAACTGTTGTAAAATTTTTAAGAACTATAAAGAAATCAGAAATGCATCTTTACAGGATTTTGTATACTGTATGCTTCTTGTCACAGACATACAGATTTAATTTATCCATCTGCCACCTCATAGCACCTGATTCTATACTCTTTAACACATACAGTTATCAATGGTGTAACATTGGTGCGGCCCTTCATAATTCCTTTCTGAGTCCATTATGTACTGTATAATGTTCAACATTGACATATTTAGGCTGAAGAAACTCAAAAGTTTGACTTCATGTTTAATTAGTCTTAAAAGATCATTGGCCAATCTGTTATTTTAAAAAAAACGAATTCTAAAACATTTTAAATTAAAATTGTTTACATCTACTTTAAACCCTTAAAAAGAATAATCCAGATAAAATAGAATAGTATGTTCTCTCATTATGAGTTTTCTTTTGATGAGTAATTAAAATATTCATATTTAATGTAAATCAACTGTACATTTGTGTACAAACATGCCTGCTCAGCTAATTTCTGAAAGCATAAATCAAAGGGATTATTCAGAAGCATCCAATTTTTAAAATGGATGAAAATGTTTGAGATAAGTTTTAGTAGAAGTTTAAATGGAATTTTAATTGACTTATAAAAGCCAATTTGAAGCACAATTCCCTTTATTAAAAATGAATTAGGGACGCAAACTCAATAGGCTTATATTAAAAAAAATCTTTCTCTCAAGGCCTCTTCAACTGAACTATTGTTTTCTTTCTGGAACTGTTACTAGCTATTGTGTGAAAGTGAAAATGATGTAACCACCATGTAATTTACAACTCTCTCCAACCTGAGGATCTGGATTTTTCAGAAGATGAAGCTGAATGCCTACTTTAAAAAAAATCCTATAGATTCAAGAAGTAACACATGATGCAAAGTACAAGTTAAAAACATTTGCAAATAAACTTTCCACAGCAAAATTGTAGATTTCTGCAGTTAGCCAAAATTCCATCTGCTTTTAATTTTCATATATTTTTAATCTTGCTGTAGTATTTTCATGGCACATTTCCTATTTTTTTTTTAAAAACAATCTTATGAAAGATGACATTTGGAGAAAATGCAAACTAATACAAAAGAAAAATAGAAAGTACAGAACAGAATAAAAAGGAAAAATAAAGAAAAAGAAAAATAGAAGAAAAATGTAAAGAGGTAATTTAATCATGAAATCCTAACTTATTACTATTTCTTAAAATACTCATCTTCTCCCAAATGCTCTCTTCTTCCCATAACTCATCTCTTAAGCATAAACAATTTTAATCTTAAAAACTTATTATTCATTCTTAGATAGCAAAACTCCATTGCACACTACCATAGATAAGTACATATCTATTTTACTCATTATCAAATAACCCAAATCCAATCTTCTCATATAGGTTTTTTTTGCCAAAAATCCCAAAATAACAACACTTTTCTTTGGAAGGATTCTTATAATTAATCTCAAATTCTTGCTTGAAATCCACATGGACCACTAGTTCATTTTTTACTTTTCAAAATCAATATTCTAAACATCCTTTTTTCCCCATTTATTCCAAAAGTAATAGATGCTAATTTTTTAAACATATAATTTAAACCTTTTTTCATGAAGGAGAAGAAAACTCACACAGTGAATGTGATAAAATTAGCTATTCTTTGTCTGGAAGGATTTTGCCAGCTGTGATTCAGCATCCAGCTATGATTGTCACCATAAATAAGGCAGGCCTCCTCGGAGTGCTACCGTCGGGCCGATGTCGCCTGATGGCCCCGAGGGTCCGAGCCTTCTCTGTGGCTGCGCCCTCCTTATGGAACGAACTCCCCCCTGAGATTTGGACCATTACTGACCTACGAGCTTT
>JAEANM010020157.1:0-12176 GCA_017656035.1 Myanophis thanlyinensis
GGGCTTGGAACGGATTAGGGCATTTACAGGTAAAATGCGTCTCTACTTACAAAATTTTCAAGTTACAAAATGGCTTCTGGAACGAATTAATTTCGTAAGTAGAGGTACCACTGTATTCCCAACTTATCCCTTCCAACTCACCACCACCAAGCATATGGAAGTTTTATAGTACATCTATGATGATACCACTGGTAAATCTGGAAGTAAGTTGCCCAGAAGTCCTTTTCAATTATAAAATAATGCATTTCAATAGTAAATTCAAGGGACTTCCATTTGGTGAATAATTGACCTACAGGTTGGAAACTTTCCCATTCTTGGGGATCAAAATTTCCCTCATGCTTTATTTTATCCCACTTCAACCCTGCTTAACTCCAATAAAGGCTCTTTCCTCCCATTTTCTGAAATGATCCTCACTCATCTCTGCATACAGATTTGAAAGAGGTGGGATAAGGCAACAATGTCCAACAAATTTTAAATGCCTTGAGGTTGTCAAAATTGAGGAAGATACTGTTGAAACGCAGAGGACTTAAGCCATCTCACTTATGGGTTGGGAACAAACTAAAGCAAACACCAGAGGATGACTGGGGGGCAATGTTGCTAGATCAGGATTGTGCTTTGATTAGGTACAAGTGAGGAAGACCCATACGTTTTTCCTCCGTGGTGCCCTTTATATGTTAAACTAGAATTCCCTTTCTCTTCACGTAATTTGTTTGGATACATCTGATCTTTGCTCAGGCGGTGCAAAGTTCTCTGATAGCAAAACGCAAGCTGTGCGCTTGGCTCCTACGCAGGCCAAGTGGTGAAGCAAGAATATGAGTTTTGAGAAGGGGAGGGGGAAGAAAGAGTTGAGTAACTTCGGCGAAGATTGGGACTATTCTTCGATTTAAACTCCCAGGACTGCCACCTGACCGTGCCTCATGACAGGGACCGCCCTCGGATCTAGGCTTGAGGAGCGCGTTTGCTGCCAGAGGGGAAAGCCGCACCGGTTTCTCCCGTCCCATGAATCTTTCGCCGGCTCTGGGCACCGGACGCTTCCGACGATGGCCCAAAGCGACGAGGGGCAGAGGGTTGGCTCAGGGACCCATCGCCCCGATCTCTCGTCCTGCGCCCTTCCCTATTGATTTCTGCCGCTTCCCAAGAGTTCGGCTGTAGATCGACTCGGAAGTAAGCCGAGGGGCTTACGCGCAAGTGTACGTGCGATCCAATTCGATGGTTCTATGACGTGAATTGGATCGCAGCCGTTTCCCGACTTCCTTTCCCGCTCGGACTGTCCGGCAACTCAGCCAAGGAGAAGGGAGAGTAAAGCGGCCGCGTCAGGAAAGGAAAGGAACCGACGAAAGACCCAGCACAGACGGAGTTGAGCTGAGCCGAGATTCAGCCCCGGGAATTCCCTGCCGGGAAAAAATAGTCCTCCTCTTCTGGTCCTAGCTCTGCAGTCGCTAACCGGGACGTGCATGGTTTGAAGGAGAAAGCGAAGACGCCAGGTGGGTCTCTGCCCGAAGCAGCTGCTTCCTCAGAAGTTGCCCCATTCCCCCACAAAGTTGGATTAGCTACATTACTCCGGATCTGCCACCTCGTGGCAGGGGAGCTAACGTAAGAAGAGCCTTGTAAAACGCCACCTTCGCGACGAGGCGCGCTGGGCTAATAACTTGCAGAGACTAGTTACTGGTTGTGGTTTAACCTCGCCTTAGCCCGGCCCACCCCGCCATCAGGCCCCTTGGAAGGTCGGACAAAATCGCCCGAGGACTCTCAGAAACCAGGTTTGCTTTCTTTGCCGAGCCCGACGTCGCTTTCCTTACTGACTGGATCCCAGTTAATCTCCACCTGGAACCAAAGCTCTGGATTCTGTTTTCCTTGCAGGGGCTCAGAATTTGGATCCAAGTTGATCCTACAGAGAAGGCAAGCTGACCTGAACAGATCATGCAAAACAATCACTCTGAACTCCTTCATAATCAGGCCCTGCGGCCTTTACAGTGGCAGAGTGAACACAGAGAGGTCCGGGTGACTGTACGGAGCTCAGCAATTCAACCCACTGCCTTTGCTCCTCCACGAACACTGCTGAGGAAGACCTTGGTGGCTGTGGATATTGTGTGTTTACTTGTGGGTGAGTGAAGGATGGGGGCTCTGCAATTTCTGCCTACTAGTATATAACAATTGTTTATCAAGAGATGTTTTGCCACAGTGGAATGAGAAGTGAAAAGGAATTAAATAGTCAACTTCTCTCTGCAATAGAGGTGATGGACCATCTTATTTTGTGCTCCTGCTGCTACCATCTTAACTGGGCATTCTTGCATCTATTGTGTTTCTTGTCTGAACCAAGGGGAACTGGAATTTCCAGCTTCCCACACACTGGTATCATTCACTGAGTAAAACCATATCATCTAGAGTTCCCACCATCCTGTGCTTGGCTAGAAATAACTAGAAATGATGAAGGTTGCAGCCCAACATATCTGGTGGCTAATGGAGTATGGAAGGTATTCTTGGAGTTGAATTGTTCTTTATCTGAAAATCTAGAAAACAAAGTTGAATTGTTTGTTTTCATCTCTTTCTACATGCTTAATTTATGCAGCAGTCCATTTTATATTGTGTTTGGATAATTGAGGATCTGGCAATGCAGTACCAAACTTGTTATCATATATGGAAGAATCAGAGTAACCAGTACTGCATGCTCCAACTGTGGGCATGCCCAGTGATATGTCAACATCCATCCTGGGCTGTTCTGAGTTGGAACATGCAGCTGAAACCACTGCTCAGATAATCATTTAATTTCCACAGGGGACTTTAATTTAATCCTTAGCATCTGCTGTGGAAAGTGTGTCACCATGAATCATAGTGGTCCACTGCAGACAGCTCTTGAGCAAAGTCAGGTCTTCTGAAATAGCTTTCTGATAGGGCCATGATGGTGAATCTATGGCATGTAGAGCAATCTTGCTGGGCACACAAGCTGTTGGCCAATTTACCTCCAGCTTAGAATACACATGCGATTGCACATGTACGCATGTGTAATTGCAGAGACCTAGCTGGTCTTTGGGCCTCTGCTGTGCATGCACGTGATTACAGCAGGAAATCCAGGTGGTCTTCAGAGCTGTCCTGCACATGCACATACAATTGCTCGTGTGTGTGAGTGCCTGTGCCTAGTGCATGTGCATTGCACATGTAAAAGCTGCATGCATGCACAGGTGGTGCAGTTGCACATGCAGCGCACATAGAGGTGCCTCATTCAAGTGCGGATGGCATGTGCAAAGCATGTACTTTTCGGCTCTCGGTAAGTAAAAGGTTCACCATCAGTGTGATAGGGTGTTAAATTTATGACACTCAGTTATCATGTCCACTTCTACTTTCTTGCTCTGCAAATGCTCTGCTGTAGAGATTGCTGTTGGGAAAGCAGCAACAGTGAGCAGGGGCCACTTCCTACAAGATATGTGGAGACCATGTGGCAGTATCAGGAGAGATTGCAATGGATGTCACTTTGACCACTCTCCCCTTCAATGAGATAAACATCCAATAAGTACCGTAGTTGCTTTCTCGCTAACACAGAAACCACCTATAGAATGGCTCCCTGAAGGTTGAGGAGGCCTGTTAGGGAGGCCAGCTGTGTAGCCATTGGTAAGGATGGCACTTTTAGGAGTATTAACCCTCAGGCACAGGTGCCTTTTCCTTTATTCAAGGGGAGATGGCCATTTGGAAGTAAGAACAACACATATTTCTGCACATTTGTGCTTCCTGGTTAATGATCTTCTGCTTGTCGGTTAATAATTGTATAGAGATGAGAACAAATTCTTGAGAAGAATGGGCATCACACCAAGCAGAACTTTCATTCTGCACTCTAACCACTGATTTGCTTCTCCCCTAGGCATTTCCCCACCTCCTGCTGGACTCTTATAGTTAAGACTAGTTGTGAGGAAAAAAAACACTTAGGGAAGAAGTTTGAAACCCTTTTCCACAGGTCGCTCTCTGCAACTATCCTCAAACTAACATGGATATTAATAACATGATGGTTGGGCCCCTTTTGGGTAACAATCTGATTCTGCCCTGTAGTTAAGTAAATCTTGGTTATAACATATGACGGAATACCTGAAGAAATTTTGGGTCAAAACAAAGGACTATAGCACTCAAGTCTTTGCCTTCTCTGAATCACATCAGAATTAAGCCTAGGCCCTAGGATCTGGGTTGGATGAAATTTTTTGAGCCATTATTGCAGGAGACGGAGGTCCTTTAAAAGGGGAGATGGACTTTGTTTTTTCTTAAAGACATTTCACTTCTCATCCAAGAAGCTTCTGAAGAAAGCGTCCAAATGATCCCCTCCCCTTGAAGTCCAGTTGCCTTTTGAAAAAGTATCTTTGGGGTAACTGTGAGTGACCTGGATGACTGAGAATCTTCACAGACTAAAAAAAAAGGGGGGGGGGTTGTAGGAGGCCAAGTGATAGTTTAAGATAACCCACTTTTGCTGATCATGGCAGCAAAGATCCAGTTTCTACTTCTGCTAACCATATGGTACCACTCAAGTCCAGGCTCCAGTGAACTCAGTTCATTCATATTTCTGCCTTCTGACATTTCCTAAAGCTCTACCCATGCATATGCAAAGTTTATTATTGCCTCCAACCCTAAAGGCCGCTTTGTAAAACAAATGTGGCATTTTCCAGGAAATTAAATTATATACCCTTGTACCAGGTTTTGTGCTCACAAACAGCTTGAATTTTATGCTAGATGATTCAGAATAATGAAACTTTCAGACAGAATTGATGAGGGGGAAAGCTCAGTTTAAATCCAGCCCATCTGAAAATTTTGGCTTCTTCCTTTTTCAGTCACTTTCTGGCAGGGTTTCAGCAGTGAGAAGGACAAGAGTGTGCTTGGTACACAGAGAAGTGTTTGGTGTTTGGAGACAGATATATGACCATCAGAAAGGGCATTCATCAGAATGGCACAAGGGAATTAATTACAGAAATAGAAAGACAGAATCCTAGGGCTGGAAGAGACCATAGAGGCCGCCTTATCCAGTCCCCTGCCCAAGGCAGGAGACCTTATTTAAATTCTTACATCCTCATTCCAGGGGGATAATCCATTTTTGCATTTCAATAAGCCACTTTTTTTTCCTTTCCGAACTGTGTTATACATTTTTGAAGACTAAAGAGTTGTGTTTCAAAACACATAAGCTGAGGCCAGCCACATTCCTGATGGGGATGTCTCATGTGTGTACACTTGCCCTGGTGTTACTGTAGTCCTTGAAAAAAATCCTAATGGCGTTAGAAAGTGACCTGGCTGGTCTCCAAAGAAGCCATTTTTTTTTTAAAAAAGTAAAAAGTTCTGATAAGAAATCGTAGCCCAAACTGGATGGTCTGTTGTGTTCCAAGTTGACATGGAGCCTGAGAAAGCAAAGAAAGACAGACTGGAGCAAAGGGAAAGAATTATTTTCACTATTTACTGCCACTGTAGTGATATCAGTTTTCACTGACTTGAAGGAAGCATGTCTTGGGGGACTTTAACCTCTTCAAGGCAGTCTGTTTTTAAGTAATAATCACAAGCAAGTATAGAATGTTGTCCAGATAAGGACAGGGAATGATATTCAAGCCATCATGGAGGCAGCAGGTTGTGAGGCTGCTTTGAAGTATTCAAAGCCCTTCAGATCTTTTATCTTATAGTTCTTAAAACAATCTTGTTATCCCCATCATGCAGATAAAGCTAAGAGAAGAAATTGCCTGAGGTCATCTAATGAGTTCCTGGCAGATATGAATTTTTAGTAGCTAGTTTGGGAGATCAAAGGTATCACTTTAGTTCACAACTGCAGCAGAACAAGCTATAAAGTATGTAAACTACATTTGAAATGTGACTCTATCTTTACAAGGGAAACAGAAAAAAAATTGGATGCTAGGAAAGTACAGAATTAGCTGTGAACAGGACCAGGTCTCTGAATGAGAGAACTGCATACTATATAGCCTTATTTTTCAATATAGTTTTAACAATTAGGAATTCTATGTGGGAATTCTGTAAGTATTGTAACAATATTGGTTTGCAGTCTAATGAGATTCATTAGGAAAATACCCTTTTAATAGGTATACAATAAATCTCCAACAAGCAGCCTAAAAGATAATGTCTGCAGAAATGAAATAAAGTAAGATTAACTAGTTCTAGGCATATTTAATCACATTTTGAGGGATGGGGAAATCTGATTTGTCCCTAGGCAGAGTAGCTATTGTCTTTGTAACAACTTTGAATTAAATGTTTGCAGATGAATTTCCTAGAAGATTATACTTGTTTGCAAGTTGTAGGAGATGGGATCTAGACTTTCTATCTCAGATACCAAAATACATTTTATCTCTGTAGAAACTAGTCTTAAGTGTCAATGCTTCCTTAAGAGTCCCTTGTCCCCAATATATAGCCCAGGTTTTTTTTTACTTAAAGATATTCACCATGCTGGTTCTCCTTGTGTAGGAATTAGGAATGGAACCTTCATAAACATCACAGAGATAGAAAATGATACACTGTCTACCATATGTCAGATGGAAATAGGCACGCTGGTTTTAGATTTCATTCAGAAATAGTTCTCCTGTGTGGTATGTATACTGTCAAACTATTAGCATGTGCAAACATTTATTTTAAAAAATTGGAAATTGTTCAGCAATGGTCGCTTTAGAAAAACCACAAGACAACTGCTGCCCTCCAGTATCTGAAATGTCAAGGAACACTTTGAATGAGGGGGATTCATTTTTAGATATTGTTGCTAACCTTTGTGATGGATAGTTGTTCTGTCTGGGTGTCCATTATCAAATAATAAAGCAAGAATTCTACATAATGTGCACTATATGATATAATATTTGCAGAAGCTAGTCCTGAATCTTTTTGGTACCTTTCATTGGTTATAGAATTTTAATATTTGAAAAGAATATTATGACATTTCCGTCCAGTTTCTTTATAGTTCATAATTTTATAAATGTCTATTACTCCAAGGCAAGCGCATGTCTATAGTCAGAGGCAGATAAGATAATGCGCTTGGGACAGATCTGGATGAAAGGAAGAATTAAACTTTTGTCTATAAAGCAGGTCAGTTTGAAAGTTTGGGTGATCTTTCATATAATGCTGGAATACTGGGAAATTGGGGGTCTTTTCATCCATCATGTTGTATCAATAATCTTTTGATTTTATACAATGTTAGCCATGCATTACGTATATGCTAGAGCAGAGTGTCAAACAAAAGGCCCAGGGGATGGATCTGGCCTGCGGGGTGCTTAGATCTGGCCCATGGGGGCTGCAAACAGAGCCCCCCTGGGCTCCAGTTTTGCTGGCAGAGGGCTGCAGGAGGCCGCTGCATCTGAAAACAGAGCTTTGAGGAGTGATGAGCTGGCTATGCCCACCCCGATCCCACACACCTGGCCCCCGAGGTCAAACACAACCCTGATGTGGCCCTCAAATCACGTTTGACACCCTTGGGCAAGAGCAAGTTGTGGGAAATTTGGCCAGACCCTAAGAAGGAAATTTGCACCTGACTAGGTAAACTGACATGGATGGCTACTAAGGAGTTGAGTTATTCTGGCCACTACTTCATCTGCAGAATTTGACAGATCTGGAAGTAGCAAGGATTCGAGTTTCAGGCAATTTGGCAGTCTGGCAGTGATAACAAGGTTGGCTCAGTGGTGATGAGTGGGCTGCTAGGCATGAATAGGCATTCAGAAAGTATCTTGGATAAAAATTGGATTTGTCCCTCAAATGGTGACCCAGAAGTACTAATAAAGCTCAAGTTCACTTGGGACAAAGGGAGTTCAAGTTGTAGGTAGGCAAAATCTGCTCCCAGAAAAGAAAGATTCTGGTTTTATCCTCAGCTGGAACTCCAGACTGCTTCTGTTTCTGCAGCTGATCCCAACACATATATTTTTGTGAGCATCCTCCAGCCTCCCTCCACTGCTTTCCTACTTTCTGTTCTTCATGAACCTTCTCCTCTTTCCCTGAACTGGGAAGACATCACAGGCTGAGTCTTGCTCTCCTGGGTGTTGCTGTGAGAGGGGGCTGGACAGGCTGCTGCCTGTTTTCAGAGACCAGGAGTAACAGCCTGCCAAATAATGTCAAAAGAGTGTCACTCAGAGCAGACCTCTCTTTGTTGAGCAATTGAACTGTAGGAGATAGTTGCTTTGCAGTTGAAGGCTGGTTTTGTGCATTGTGCTAAGCCACAGATGTTTCTATCATGGTTTGTTGAAGTTAAAATCTGTCTTGCAAAGAAGCAAAAGAATCATGGCTTGTTTGGCTTTTTTTGTTTCCCCACTTTTTTAGCTGCTCTTATTTTGTACTTGTTGTGAGTCTATTATAGAAAAGCGAAACACACAAACAAAAAACCACAACCAAACCATGTCCCCCATCTGCTTCATTCTAAGAAAATGGAATACATTGTGCTTTAGATTAATGTGTGAATCCAATCCGTTCTTCAGACAGGACCTTCAACCTGGTGGAACTGCTTGGCCAGTCTGTTTGTTAGGGCTGCACCTGGGCAGTTGGCCAAGAGAGGCAATGGAAATAGCTCAGGGTGCCAGGGGAAGTAGATATTAATAGCTCCCTCCAAGTGCCAGGGAAGTTCTACATGCATGGCATGGCAGGGGCACCATATAAGGTGAGCTGTGGGGGGTGGGGGACAGAGATGACTGCAAGATATATCCTGACTATTGTAGGAATCAGAAAAAGTTATTGTGAGCTAGCAAGAAAAACCTTCAGAAAATTAGGAAAGGGAGTAGGAGGAAAACGTGGCTAAGGCTTAGGAATATGTAGCTTCTTAGAAATACTTGGCAAATAAAATAAAATAAAAAGATTTGAAAAGACACATGTTGGCATAACTGAAATATGAGGCAAGCTTGTGTATGGCCTCAAAGGATCGGACTATTACCAGCATCACCCCAGGTAATCAACATGTCATCCTTGAAACCTTTCTGCTAGCTATCCCACCTCAATCAGCAGCTGTGGGGCTGGGAGTAGATTCCATTGCCTTTCAATGAGGAATATGCTCAGGAGCTCTCAAGGGGGCAGGGCAAGCCTTGTCTTATTTTTCTAGTATATAATTCTAGGTTTGTGGTTCTGGTCTCTGAATTTTTTGTTTGTTTCACTTCCATTATGTTCTAAGTCCTGTTGTCTTCATTATTCTGCTTCTGCTATTTGCTACTCCCAAGAAAGACAAAAGAGTTGGATTCCCAGAGGAGTCCTGTTGGCAAATTGGAGCCCTATCAAGGCATTCTAGAGAAAGGAAGATAAATTGGAGTTGGGGGAGTGCTTAGATAATATGCTCAACTCAGCTGTCCCTTCAAACTTGGATGATTATTAGAAAAACCTGATTGTCATTCTGTGGCATTCTCTGTCTTGATGACTGTTCCATCCCAGCTGTCTGCAACTTGACCCTAGTTGGATTGCAAAAGGTATTTCTATTCCTGCACAAACCTCATTTGCTTAGTCTACCTTAATCCCATTCTCTCTCCTAGGAGGCTTCAGGTTCTATTAGGTAGAGAAACACAATTCAGTCATGCCACAGAGAATTTGCTTTGACTTAGTTTTTGAGCATTGGACAAACCAAACCTTGTGGTTTGTAAATGGTTGTTTTTCCCTGAAATACTAAATGAATCTAGTAACTATCTCTGTAACTAATTCAATAATCCCAACTGTGGTTTGGTGCATAATGTCAACTCAACCAATGACTTGTCAAAAATGCATCTATTAAATATTGTGATAAAACCATAAATTTGGGAAACTGTTTCCCAAATTCAAGTCTAGAGGCAGTTCTGCACTATTGTTGTCCTGTGCTGATGCCAGCTGAACTCTAAACTAGTTTAAAGAAATTATATGCAGGTTAGGACACTTCAGCAGCAACTTGCCAGGAATTCAGACTGGACTACTGGCTGCTATGTACATTCTCTCCCCAGACAGTTGCTGTTGCTGTGCCCTCCCAGCTTTCCATGCCAGGAAAGCTATTGCCAATCCCTTTATTTTCCAGGGAAGGGAGAGGGGAGAACCAAATAAAAGCTGCAAGAAATGCAAGAAACTATTATTTTACCAAATCCCTCTATAGGTGTGCTTTCTGATACTTTAACTTTGAAAGCAGTGTTTCAAAAACTATATAATTAAACAAAAGCAAAATGTTGTTTTGAAAGGGGGAGGAAGTTACACTGGTGAGAGTAGCATGCAGATCCAAAGTGGTGCCCCAGCATTTCTGCCACTACCCACAGCAACTAATACAAATGCAAAGGCTTTCATAGAAGAAGTGAAAATGGAGCAAGCAATCTGGATATCATCAGCCCAACAGGCACAAGCCAGGAAAAAAACTATGTTTGATGTGTAGCCAGGAAATAACAAGACGAGTTGGATTTGAAGATGATGCCATCTGTTTCTGCTCTCCAGAAATGATAAATGCACAGGTGGCCTATGTTTATGACAGGACAACTTGGCTATACAAATGCTGTATGTATACCCTTGTAGCTGCCTCACATGCCCTGCCTTTGCTGTTCTTCCAATTCTCCATGCTGAAATATCAATACAATGGTTTAGAACAATAAGTTTCAAGCTTGGTGACTTTAACAGGTATGGACTTCCAACTCCCAAATTTTCCAACCAGCATGACTGGCTGGCCAATTCTAGGAATTGAAGTCCAAACATCATAAAGTAGCCAAGATTGAGAAATGCTAGTTTAGAAGCTATTGCTGTATATGTATCCATTGCACTGAAAGCCAGTGGTTTAGATAAATGATGATCCTGTTCTACTTATGAGACTGATGGCAGCAAAAGAGAATTTGATCTGCTACCTCCAAATAAGAACATCACCAAGTACTTAATCCCATGTTGGAACCATGTTGAGCCATGTTGAGAGTCTAGGAATAGCCCTAATTTATCTGGAGAACCCAAAGTTGGAGAAATCTCAGCAGTAGCATTTTCATAAAAAAAAAAAAAAACACCTGTAAATGTGTTAATTATTCAAAATGCAATACTATTCCTCATTATATTGGGCTATAAGTCCAATAGTGGTGAAATGCAGCCTGGTCACATCAGATCGCCCTATCCAGTAGCAGCAATTTGAAATTGGCCCCGTCCACCCGCTCCTGCTCTTTGCTTTCCCTATAGCAGCTTGGGTTTTTTTTTCCTTACCTTAATCAGCTGTTTGGTGTGCCTCCGGAGCCTTCCTAGTCATCCCGGCTGCCTCTGGTGAGAGTGTAAATTAGTTTTTAAGAATTGCGCAGCAGCATGGTTGGCACACATGTGCGCACACCAAACTGATAGCAAAACTGTTTGGATTCCATCCCTGAAGTCCAATCAATTACAAAAATGTCAAGCTCAACCAGACTCTGAGCTACACAATCCTTTTTAAGTGTGATTCAGTGATTAGAGAAGTGTGTTCTTAGCAACATTAGCCAAGACAGTATGGCTCCAAATACCCAATAGGAGCATCAACTGACAAATTATGCATTTCAACTTCTGTTTGTATTGGAAGAAAAAATGGCAGTTGGTTTGCAGGTGGCTGCTTTACATGCCCAGGCTTCCCAAAATTCTATTCTGATTGCTAAATGTGATAGAGTGGTCAGAAATTGATCTTGGATGTGGTAGCTAGCATATCCCTCAGACTGGGATGGAGATTCTTTATGTCAATGGCCCAGAACAGAGGTGAAATTCAGTTGGTTCTAGCAGGTTCTCTAGAACCGGTAGTAAATTTTCTAAGCAGTTCAGAGAACCAGTTGTTAGAAGAAATCTTTTGTTTTTTCCATTTTCCACTTTAATCCTGTAAGGTAGGCAGGAAAAAACATTCTTGTGTTGTTTCTAGCCTACTCTTTGTTGCCCTGCTTACAGAAACTGCCCACCCAGCCACATCCACCAAGCCATACCCACAGAACCGGTAGTAAAAAAATTGAATTCCACCACTGGTTCAGAGGTGGGATAAGTGACACTCATTCCAAGGTTCCTGAGCAGAAAGAGCCACCAGGCATCTTGGCTCATGCCTCAAAGCTTACCTGCTTAGTTTCACATTCCACTTCTTTCTGTGCGGCAGGCAGAATTCATCAGCCCTTCCCAGAGAATCTGATGACAGTAGAAAGAAAGCAGGAAGTGGGGATGGAGGCTGAAGTAGCAACAGTTGGTTCTTTGCGGCCATTTCAGTTCAGCGATGTCGCAGTGGCTGTGAGGAATTTATTTTATTTTATTTTATTTATATTCCGCCCCCTCTCCCT
>JAEANM010020158.1:0-12175 GCA_017656035.1 Myanophis thanlyinensis
GAGTTGAAGTCCAAACATCTTAAAGTTGCCAAGGTTGAGAAATACTGCTTTAAAAACATTAAATGCAACATCGATCCATGCCAGGTCGCCCGCAAGCGTGGGCCAGGCCCAAACCAGGGCACCTCGGGCTGCCAGTCCCAGTGGGCTGCCGTCCCTCCGCCGCATCCCAGCACTCCCTCTGGTTCAACCACCCCCCATTGGATTGTGTGTGTGTGTGTGTGTGTGTGTGCACGTGTGAAGGCGCGCCAAGGAGCCACTCACCGTCCCGCCGCCGCCGCCTGTTCTTTGTTTTGCTCCCCTCCCCCTCCCCCTCCCCCTCACGCGCTTCCGCTTCTGCCCTCTCAACCGCCACCCCACCTCCCCAAGCAGCACTCTTCCGGCTACAGGAGGAGGGAAAAGAGCGGCACGGCGCGAAAGGTCTTTTTTCCTTTTTTTTCCCATTCCCCTCAAATTCAATTTGATGAGGGGAATGGTGGGGGCAAGCTTTTCTCCGCGAGCCAGATGAAATGCTCAAAAGAGCCATACCTGGCTCGTGAGCCATAGGTTCCCGACCCCTGCTCTAGCCTATCATTCTGATTTGGGAATATTCATCTGGGAATATTCATCTGAACTCTTCAGTTTATTTCAAGGTTGATTTACAAGACCTGTTAATTGAATCTCTCTGGTACACAATAATATACTTTGCTGCCTCGGTTACAAATTGATAATCTCTCTTCCACCTTTACTATGCATTACAATATTAGGAAACTCCCATGGTGAGATGAGATATTAAAATAGGAATAGTTACTAATATGGATATTTGCCTCTAGGTCCAAGTATTAAATGGATTTTTAATGGAAGGTGCTTATGTAATGTATCATCACTTTTCTAGTTAATATAGTTACATGCAGCACACATTGACTCTTCACTTTAATTGTTCTTGTAGCATCACATACACTTTTAGTAATTCAGTCCCACTGTACTCAACTTACTTTTATGTTTCTTCTCATAGACACAACCATCACTTCTATATAACAAAGTGGACAGAAGTATGCTCTTTTAGGTAGTGATCTTCATTCCTTTCATTCATAAAAAAGTAACATCTTTCTGTAAGCATTTGTATATCTTAAAAAGTCTATTTTTTCCTAGCTTTATTAAACATTCTAGCAAAATAGACAAATTCATATACGTGCTGTAGGCTTTACAGAGGGAGAGGGAGAGGGAGAGAGCGGGAGGGAGAGAGAGAGATTGTACTTTCTAATTCCATTTTCTCTGGCAAAAACAACTACCTTGATCTTCAATATTTTTGATTCACACATTCTATTTAATGTTTGACGCAAATAATTGGGTCCTTGGCCAACTCAAATTCATCTGCATATAAAGTTATTGTCAAGATTAAAAGGAGACTTTGGATTGAGGGGCTTTGCTGCTGAAAAGTATTAGCCATTGCTTAGCTTTGACACATTTTATTTCTGCAAGGCCAATGGGTTGGAGAAGTGTAGGTTGATAGAACTGACTCAGGGCTGTTATCTAGTCTGCATTCTTTTAACATATTTCTCATGGGAAAGTTTCTCTTGGTTGTGAACACCTGTGAGGGGAAGTTCTGGAATGAACGTTGGAACTTTTCTTTGAAGGGGTTGGTGAGAAATTAACATGTGATAATTAGTGGGGTGGAACTTTCACTTTACTTGGGTGGAGAAAGCCCAGGAATTTCAGATTCAGGATTTCTCCAGACCAATGTCTTCAATAAAATCTTATTCTATGGACTTTCATCTTTTTGGAATTCTGATTGCGTTGCTGATGTTGTGTGGAACCCTGACATTAACCTGAATCCCACAAAAAGAAAAAACTGTCATCATCGATGGCTGATGTCTTGAGCTCCGTGCGCTCTCCCGAAACCTCAGGTTGTGCAAGAGCACAAGGAAGATGGAAGAGAAAAACGCTGTGGCAGGTTCACGTGCAAAAGTAGTGTCAGCGGTCCTCAACAAGTTGCCCAGCCTGATGGACACAACGTTGACCACCATGGTAGAAGCAATAGGCATTGGGCCCAAACTTCAACAAGGGGCTCAACCCAAAGCGCAGCTGATCTGGTGAAGTGCTCAAGAAGAGCCAACTCTGGCTGGAGGAGTAATGGCCATCCAGGGGCTGCAGAGTGCCCCAGAGGCAGATATTCACCCCCTGCCTCAACCAACATCTGGCTGGAGGGAGAAGCCAAGCTTGGAAGCAACAGAGCCATGCTATTCTGCCCTCTGTCTGTGCTGTGTTGATGGAAAGACTTCAGGAGCAGTTGGAGCAACTGTACATGGGAAGCACTCCCCAAGCCTATGCCAGACCAGTGGCTGAATGGGCACTCCCCCCACTGAAGTTCTTTTTCACAACTCAGGCAAGTGGGGGAGCAATGGTTGGGTGTCACCCCCCTGTGCGGGACCTGGGGAATTCAAAGAGCACCCCAGCCAGGCTCGCCAGCAGCGGCAGCCACCAGAGGTGGTCCAATACCCCAAGCAGGTCCACCAGGCCCACCACCCAGGGCCAGGGCCTTGGGTTTGCAGCAGATGCCCCTGATCTTGCCTGCAGCACAGATTCCACCAGGTTGGGCCTTTTACCCAGGGCAGGGATGGGTTCAGTGGCAATGGGTGCCTGCACAACCAGCCTGGGCATCACCACAAGTGGCTCCTGCTCAGATGTTACTGCCACAGGCTGCACTAGGCCAGCCTGCACAATGGGTGCCAGCCTCACTGCCAAGACCGCCCCCCTTCAAGGCAACATTTGATGGGACCCCCACGAAGCTGGCCTATTTCCTGAACTGCATCCAAATACATTTCGATGCACACAGACATCACTATCCCACTGAGAGGGACATGACATCAATGATCGCTGAGGGAATGAACAATGGGGAGGCAGCAGAATGGGTCGCCAAACAGATTAATCAAGAGGTGCTGAGCTTGATGACTTCTTTTTTTATAAAAGTTTTTTTTATTTTTTAAACAAACATACAAAAACACATAAAACACAACAACATATAAACCTAAAAAAACATCATCCTTTTCTATGCTTACAGTGTGTCAGTTGGTTACATTGAGTTTGACGACTTCTAGGAGTTTGTGCATGCATTGAGTGACCGTTTCAAAGACACCACTCAGCAGGAAGAGGCAGAGGCAGAGATCAAAGCAATCAAGCAAAAAGGCCAGCACCCCAAAGAGTACATCTTGGAGTTCCGCCAAGTGGCAGGAAAGTTCCGAGACTGGCCTGACTGACTGCTGATCCATTACTACAAAGAAGGCTTAGATCCCGAACTCCAAAAAGCATGCAGAATATGTGGGCCCCTAGAGTGGATCCAAGACTGGTATCATCTAACTGTGGTAATGCACCTCTAGTTCTACCTCCACTGGAAGGCCCCAACTACAAAACTGGCAAGAAAACCTGCAGGGAAACAAACAGCAGTGAAGCCAGCCCGCCTGGCCAGTGAGCCCACAGCACAGCAAGTGAGGTGCTTCAGATGTGGGCAGATGGGCCATTGGGCGTCCAAATGCTTCATGCCTACTCCGGTCCACTCTAATGACCGAGCCACTCAGCTTGGAAGTAGGTAACCATTGGGAATTCTCTAATGCTGGGACTGTTCAGGCTCGACAAGTGGGTCTGAACCATTACATGGGAGAGGGGTTTTAGGAAACTGAAGACAGCGCCTGGCCCCACTCCATCACTGCCTAATGGTCTGAAGAAGTGGCTGCCACCTTTGGGGTCACATGGCAGATGTGCCACTGGAGTATCAGTACATCGCTGAAGTTTTCAGCAAGCAAGAATGCAATGCACTTCCCCCTCACTGGCCCATGGACTGTGTTATTGAGTTCATACCAAGGGCCACACTGCCAAAACCTAAGATGTATTCAATGATGCTGAAGGAGATGGCCAAGTTGAGGAAGTATATCAATGAAAACCTTGCACGGGTTTTCATCCAGCCAGCGAATTTCCATGTAGCAGCTCCCATCCTATTTTGTGAGAAAAAGGACGGGTTAATGAGATTGTGCATGGATTTCAGTGGGATCAATGGCTTGAGCGTGGAAAACACCTACCCACTCCCACTCATGAAAGACTTGCTAAACCACCTGGCCAAGGGAAAGATTTTTACAAAGCTGGATTTGTGGGAAGCATACTACAGAGTGTGAATCAGAGAAGGGGACGAATGAAAAACTGCTTTCAACTGCCTCTTGGGAAGTTTCCAGTTCTGAGTGATGCTATTTGGGCTACAAGGGGCTCCCGCTGTTTTTATGCAGTTAATTAATGAGGTCCTTCATGAGCACATCTATCAGGGGGTTCTGGTCTACCTGGACAATATTCTTATCTTTAGCCAGATCCTCCACATGAAACTAGTCTGGCAAGTCTTACAGAAGTTACTTGCCACCAAACTGTCTGCCAAACTCTCAAAATGTGAATTTCACCACGATGCAATAGATTACTTGGGCTACAGAATCTCCAGCAGTGGAATCGAGATGGACCCGAAAAAGGTTTCGGCTGTATTGGACTGGCAATCTCCACAGACCCGGCAGCAATTAAAATGTTTTCTGGGGTTTGCCAGTTTCTACCAGCAGTTCATTCCAGTGTTTGCTCTGGTGGTGCTGCCACTAACTGAACTGCTAAAAACTGAGGAGGGTAACCCCAAACCATGACCCACCCAATTGCTGCAGTGGACAATGACGTGCCAAAAGGCATTTGAGGCCCTTAAACAACTGTTCACAGAAGAATCGGTCCTTCAGCATCCCGATCCGGAAAGACCATTTGTAATCCAAACAGATGCCAGTGACATTGCAGTTGCAGTGGTGCTTCTCCAGAAGAATCTCCAAGGTCAGCTTCAACCCTGTGCTTACGTTAGCAAAAAACTGACTGACACAGAACGGAGATGGCTGGTGTGGGAGAAGGAAGCGTATGCCATATGCTGGGCATTACTCTCTTGGAGGCACTTCCTCGAAGGCAGCAAAATGCTATTCCAGGTTTGGACTGATCACAAAAACCTGGAAGCACTGAAGAATCCAATAAAATTGTCCCCCAACCAAGTGCGATGGGCCCAGTATTTCAAATGTTTTGATTTTGAATTGAAACACATCCCAGGAGGGGGAGGGGACATCCTTGTGGACACATTGTCCCAGAAACCATAGTTCAACAGCCAAAAGAAATTATCCAGCCAGTGTTAACTCCCTCGCAGCTAGCAGCTCAAGTAAGTATGAGGGCTCAGGGCTGATGTCGCCCTCCAAGTGGCCCACACCCACTGACGGATGACATCATCACAACATTGAACACAGATCCTTGGTTCCTTGACAACCGGGATTCCCTCACAATCTGCAATGGTCTCACATGGAAGGGCACCAAGATATATGTTCCAACCAGCCTACGCATCAAAATCCTGGAGTGGTGCCACAACACAAAATAGGCTGGCTATTTCAGGTTTCTAAAGACCCTCCACATAGTGCAGAAGCAATTTTTGTGGCTGCCCCTCAAGCCTGAAGTGGAGGACTATGTGAAAAGTTATGTGGTCTGTGCCACCATGAAAAGATGATCTGGAAAGCACCTGGTCTTCTGTAAACTATGGCCGAGCCTTCATGGCCATGGGATGAAATTGGTATGGATTTCATTGTAGACCTCCCCTCTAGTGATGGAAAAATGGTCATTTGGACTGTCATTGACCTCTTTTCCAAGCAAGCCCATTTTGTGGCATGCTCTGGACTTCCATCAGTGAAAAAATTAGCCAAGATGTTTATCCAATACGTCTATCAATTGCATGGAGCCCCGAAGTGAGTGATTTCTGACTGAGGAGTGCAGTTCATTACAAAGTTTTGGAGGCAGTTCTTGGTCACCCAGCTCCCCCTCCCCCCGTTACTATGGCAGCCGATAAAGATAAGCATAGCTGAAGAAGAATTTGGAGGCTAACATTCGGGCCCCCTGCAATAGGGACATTAGTCCTGGAAAAATAAAAGACAAGAATGTGAAATATACAGTGTTCATTAAGATTTATCAGGGTATTTGGAATGAAAGGCATGGAGTAAATTGGGGGTTTGGACATGACAGGCATCTACCCACTCAGCTTGGGAAAGTGGAAAGTGTTTCCTAGCAACTAAATATTGTATTTTCCCTCTCTGCTTCTGGGAATCTAAAATTTGCTTAACATTGAAATGTTGTTCTCTCTCAATGAGAAGGGGAACAGGAGGGTCGGGTTGGGGAGGACATAAGTTGGAAGTGTGTTCATGTTTAAGTAAATTGACATGAAACACAGGGTGAATGAGTCTTAAGGATTTTGGCAGTTGCAATTGAACTGAGACCGGGTTGATGAGTTTTACTATGGGGAAGGGACCTACATATTTAGGACCCAATTTCTTCGATTTTTGAGTAGTCTGTAAGTGTTTAGTCAATAAGAAAATTCTGTCTCCCACTTTGAATTCCTTTAGAGGAGCCCTCTTCTTGTCAGCTTGTTTCTTGTGGGCTTGGTGTGCGTCGTCAAGTGCTTTACGGGTAACGGGCCAGGCACGTTGAAGTTGAGTAAGCCACTCTGCTAGCGATGGGATTGTGGGGTTCTTGTTGGGGTAGTTCAGGGATAGGTACAAAGTCTAAGCCTGAGACAACTTTAAATGGTGTAAACCCGGTGCTGCTATGGACAGCATTATTATAAGCCACTTCCGCGAACGGGAGCAACTCCGCCCAGTTGTCTTGTTGATAGTTGATGTAGCATCAAACATATTGTTCCAGAATGGAGTTAGCTCTCTCACAAGCCCCATTAGTTTGCAGATGATGGGCAGAGCTTAGTCCTTGGGAGGAGCCAATTAACTTCAGGAATTCTCGTCAAAACTGAGATGTGAACTGTACTCCACGATCTGATATGATTCGTTCGGGTACACCATATGGATGGTACACATGTTGGATGAACAGTTTAGTGAGGGTTTTGGCCGAGGGGATCTTGGTGCAAGGTATGAAGTGCACTTGTTTGGAGAACAGGTCTGTGACTACCCAAATGACTGTATTTCCACCACTTTTGGGTAATTCAACAATAAAGTCCATTGAGATCTCTTTCCAGGGGGCCATGGGTCTTGCCACATTTTGAAGCAGGCCCACTGGTTTTCTTGGGGGTCTCTTAGCTGAGGCACAAACAGGGCAGTTGGCTACATAAGCTTCAATGTCTTTTTTAAGTGAAGGCCAGTGAAATTGTCTTTTCATGAGATATAGGGTCTTTACAAACCCAAAGTGACCTGCAGTTTTTGAATCATGAGCCTGTTCTAATATGGTTTTTCTGAAGCTGGCCAGGACATACATTTTGGTGCCTATCCATGCTAGGCCATTCTTCAAGGTACGCTCATCTTTGTGTGACAGGAACCAGTCATCAGTGTTTAGGGCTTCCTGTAGCTGTTTATGCAGGTCAGTGGGAATACTGATGGTTGACTTTTTCTGGGCTCTGGTGACTACTGGAATTGTCAGTTGTTTGGAGGGGATCACCGGTCAGATGATCTCAGGTCATTTGCTGTTGTACTGGGGTAGTCATGACAAGGCATCAGCCATAAAGTTCTTTCCACCAGGGATATATCGGAGAGAAAAATTGAATCTGTTGAAGTATTGCGTCCACCGAACTTGTTTCGGAGTAAGTTTACAGGTGTTTTCAGGGCCTCCAGGTTCTTATGGTCAGTCCACACTTCGAATGGATGTTTTGCCCCTTCGAGGAAATGTCTCTAAGTAAGAAGGGCCCATCGGACGGCAAAAGCTTCCTTCTCCCATATAGCCCATCTTCTTTCAGTTTCAGTAAGTTTTCTGGATGTATAGGCACAGGGTTGTAGATCCCCTGCATCATTTGCTTGTAAGAGGACGGCACCCACGGCCACATCACTGGCATCAGCTTGGATGACAAAATGGCTTTCAGGATCCGGATGCTTGAGGACTGGTTCAGCTGCAAATAGTTTTTTCAACTTCTCAAAGGCTGCTTGACATTCCATTGTCCAGTTCAAGGGCTGGCTGGGTTTAGGTTTGTCTTCACCTTTTGTTTTCAATATGTTTGTGATTGGCAATGAAATTTTGGCGAATGAGGGAATAAATTGTCTGTAAAAGTTAGCGAACCCCAGGAAACTCTGTAGTTGTTTTCTAGTTCATGGGGCAGCCCATTCTAGGACTGCTCTTACTTTTTCTGGGTCCATTTCTACGCCATCATGTGGTATGCCATAACCCAGATAATCAATCCTATTCTGATGAAACTTGCATTTGGACAGTTTAGCATACAGCTTCGTGGCTTTGAGTTTCTTTAAAATGGTTCACACAAGTTTGATGTGTTCCTCCATGGTTTCAGTGTAGATGAGGATATCATCGAGGTAAACCAGAACCCCCTTGTATAAATGCTCATGGAGCACTTCGTTGATCAATTGCAAAAAAATGCAGGGGCCCCCTGTAGTCTAAATGGTAGTACCTTGAATTGGTAGCATCCCAGTGGGCAATTAAACACTGTTTTCCACTCATCCCCTTCTTTTATGCGGACTCAGTAGTAAGCTTCTCTTAAGTCCAATTTAGTAAATAGTTTGCAGTTCGCCAGGTGGACCAACATGTCCTTCATGAGTGGAAGGGGATACACATTTTCTACGCATATGCAGTTGCTGTTTCTATAACCAACTACCAGACAAAGACAGCCATCTTTCTTTTTACGGAATAGTACTGGAACCGCCACGCGTGGTCTTGTGGGTTGAATTAAACCTCATTTCAGGTTTTTATCAATAAAGAGATGTAATTCTTCCAATTCTCGCGGGGTCATGGCATACATCTTGGGTTTTGGAAGTTTCATCCCTGGGAGAATCTCTATGCTGCAGTGTGTAGGATGGTGCAGTGGGAGCTGGTCCAATCCCTTTTCGCTGAAAACCTCTCTCAGATCCCAATACTCTTTTGGAATTTTTCTTCTCCTTCGATGTGTTTGTTAAAGATGGCCACCATTTCCACCGAGCGTTTGGCTGGTGGGGTTGTGGGTCTATCCTCCCCTGTCGGAGGCATGGAACGAATATGCAACACTCCCTCCAGTTTATGTGGGGGTTCCATTTCTGTAGCCAGGATAATCCAAGTATAAGAGGCCGGTCCATTCCTGGAACTATGACAAAACTCAAAATTTCATGGTGATCTCCCATCCACATCTCAACTGGCTCCATGGCAAAATGAGCTGGTCCTCCCCCCACCACTGATCCATCTAACTGGCAAAAGGCAATGGGTGTTTTAGGGTTCTCAGTCTCAATCCCATTTTTCTACTACTTCGGGGCTAATTACGCATCTAGTACACCCAGAATCCAAAAGGGCTAGCATTTTCCCCCGAGAGGGGGAAGAAGGTGCCTGCAGTTCTACTGGGATGGTCAGGGCCCCCGCACGCTGTCTTACCCCAAAGTCATCGTCAGAGTCCCATTCGTCTTTCCCCACAGTGGTCGGAGTCCCCAGTTCCTCCTGGCTGGGAGGGGCAAGCTCTATGACTTCAACTCCTTTGAGCACTGTTTCACGAGGCTTGGCTGGTTGCCTTTCACCTTTTCTGGGGCCAGCAGTACTCAGCCTTGAGGTGGTTTTGCTGAAGCAGTCAGCAGCCTGATGCCCCTCTTTTCCACACTTGAAACAAGCTGTGGTCTTTGATTTGGTGGTCGGAACACCTTTTGGGGCTCTCTGGGGCTCTCTTGGGGCAGAAAAGGAAGCCTGGTTCCATCTGCGGTTTCCTTGATCGCGGTCCCTTGCTTGGTCGAGTTCTACTTCCCCGGCCAAGACATACCAGCATAAGAGATCTCGGGGAGCCCCCTGGGCTACGCACCTATTATAGATGTCATCATTCAGCCCATCCTTATAGCATTCTATCAGGGTTACTTGGGACCAGCCATGCATATGCTCCACCAGGCTCCGAAATTCTTGTGTGTATTCAGCCACTGACCTATGCCCTTGGGTTATGGTTTTCATTCTGTTTCTGGCTCTATGTTCTGCCAGGGGGTCTTCAAACCGGTTGCGGAGGGCTATCATAAATTGATCAAAGTTTCTCAGTTGAGGGTCATCATCATTGTGAAGGATGGTCATCCAATCTGCAGCTTGCCCTTCCAGGGCCATGGTAACCTGTCTCACTTTGGCAGCTTCACTAGTAAAATCTTCCCCATATTCTTCCATATAAGTGTGAACTTGGGCTAGAAAAAATCCCAGAGCTTTGGGATCCCCTCCGTATTTCACTGCCAGAAAAGGAATCTTTGGAATTCGGCGCCGGGGAGGAATCCCTCCCCCCGCTGGGAGGCTTGAGCTGTGGCCGCTGCGGCTGGGATGGCTCTTGCCGCTAGCAATTGCTGGGATGGCATTTCTGCCTGAGCCTCGGTAGCTTCCACCCCCCTTCTTGTTTGCTCAAATTCCTCAGCTCCTGGCTGGAAAACTTTCTCTGTTGCAGCCTCTCGAGCTCTTCTGCTTTCTAAGGTCTCATGCAAAAGTTGCAGGGATTGGGTCATCATGAGATCTTCTTGGTCAGCATCTATCCCGGGGCCCCCTCCACATCGATGTCTGCTTACCGTCACTCCTGTGTGAGATTCGTAGGGCTCCTCCAAGTGTCCCACTCCGAAGGACCATCTCGGTTTTGGTCGTACTGCCCTCTCTTCCAGGCTTAGGTCTCCCAATCTCCTCTCGGTACAGGCAAGGAGTAGGAGAGGTTGACCCCTGAGCTCCCGTGTCTTCTTAGTCGCTCCCCTGGTTCCTGTGCACAGCCACACGGTAGAAGTTATCTCCGGGTTGGCTGGTATTGCAGACCTTGCTTAATGTCAGCTCTGCCTCGATCAGACCCCAAGAAATGAAGACCCTGAATCCATTGTTGTTGAAAACAGGTAGTTCTTTATTGGAGCATGATTGAATGCAAAGAAAGCGAAAGCAAGGTCTGAGGAAAGCACATGAATTTAGACATATCAAAGAATACCCAAAACCCTCCCCCATAGTTTGATGAAGTCCATCCAATCCGTAGTTCTCAACAGGTCACGAGGCAGGCATCTGCAGGTGATGATGACCGTTACTTCTCCAGGATGCTTGGCCTTGACCACATGTAAACATCCTGCTTAAAAAATGCAAGGGCCTCTCACACCAGCACTCTTCCCCCCCCATATCACCCAGCTCCCCCTCCCCCCGTTACTATGGCAGCCGATAAAGATAAGCGTACCTGAAGAAGAACTTGGAGGCTGACACTCAATCAATTGAACATTTCATAAGAGCTCCAGCTGTTACCATAATAGTCTTTCAAATGTTGTTGTTTTTACACTTTATTTTTAGATGGCTTTGATACACTTGGTGGATGGGGATGGGGGGAAGCTTTCTTGTGCCTTTGAAACTTCACAATATTTTTTGAAAAAATTCAGGTTGTGTAATATGAGGTGAGAATTATGAAGCTCATTATAAATTATGAAGTTTTCCATGTACTTTTCATAGGATGCTGAAGTATGATTGAGAAGACCTATAGTTAAATACAGAGTTATGGGACCTTATTAAGATTATGACTGAATTTTATTTAGTTTTTATTCTCAAGACTATAAGAGAAGAAGAAGAAGAAACTTGGGTTATAAATCCAACAAATAATAAAGAATACTAAGTCAAACCATTAACTCATGTAGTAATGCTGGCTCTGATTAATCAGATTTCCCTTGTAGGCTGAGGTTCTTCCCAGGCCTGCTTAATGAGATCAGTATCTGGAACTAACAGATATGAAGCCAGCAATATTATGTGTTTTTTATTCATGTTATTAGGATTTTGTTATGCATGCCCGTCAATGTTGGACAAGGCCCTTCAGTTTTCTTCACAAAATTTTAAAATGGTTTGCCATAGCTTTTTTCCCTAGGGCTGAGAAAGTAACCAGCCCAAAGCCAACTAGTTGGGACAGGATTAGAACTCATTGTCACCCAGTTTCTAGATCAGGGGTGTCAAACTCGTATCGTCATGGAGGCATCATGAGATGTATTGGGACTTTTTCCCCCTTCATTAAACCGGGTGGGGGCAGGGCCAGAACATGACACATCCAGCCTGCAGGCCACAACTTTGACATCCCTGTTCTAGACTAACACCTTTACTCCTACACCAAAATACCAAAATGCCAAGGCTCATAATTTATTTATTTATTTTATTTAATTATTTGAATTTATATACCGCCTCTCTCCCTAGAAGGGACTCGTGGCGGTATACAACCATCTAAAAAGAAACAATGAATAAA
>JAEANM010020159.1:0-12175 GCA_017656035.1 Myanophis thanlyinensis
GCCCGACACTGACGCCGCCCCCCCCGACGCCGCCCCCCCCGTCCTCTTTTTTGGGCTATTAAATATGGTCAACCTACTCAGAACTGAATCCTGGTTGTGCTCAGAGAGTCTCACAGAATTCAAAATAGCAAGAATGTTCTGTTGCAACAAAATTAAAAAAAAAACATTTTGAATGTTCTATTAATGGCAATTCTTTATGTGCTCCTAATTCCCTTGTTTTTCATATTAAAAAAAGCAAAATAGATGGGGTGGCAATCCATGCTAACCACTACCAACCAGCCAACTTTGCAGAAAGATTGGCAAAAGAGATGTTTTGGTTTTTTTCCCTGGAAGCGTACATAATATTTTTATGGATTTTGAAGCTCATATAAACAAAAGCTCATTCACTTAGTTCTTGTATGCTAATATTCAGCAAACCAACCACAGCAAACAAAATCCTTCATTTCAGGCAGTCCAACAGAAATTCATCAGCTCCATAGCAGCAGTTGAGTTTGCAGGCTTCTGACACTACTCTTAGTCTTCCCAGGTTCGTATTAATAGCAGAATTGGATCAAGAAAATTTGCTTCTCCTGTTCCTTTGTATTCCACCCCCAAATTATATTTTGTAGCCTTTCATAGGAAACAGGCCAGGACATAATATGTCTCAACCCTAAATTCATGGTATAGGACAGGGGTGTCAAACTTGATTTCATTGAGGGCCGCATTAGGGTTGCGTTTGACCTTGAGGGGCTGGGATGGGTGTGGCTATGCTGAGTGTGGCCAGCTCAATGTCACTCGTATTGGGGGCGCCTGCGGAGGCCCGAATGTTCTGTCAGCGAAAACAGGGTCCCGAGCTCCATCTTCAGCTGCCATGGCCTCCTGCAACCCTCTGCTAGTGAAAATGGAGCCCAGGAGGGCCACATGCAGCCTTCCTGAGCTCTGTTTTTGCTGGCAGAAGCACTACAGGTCAGTCCTTCGCTATTTCCTGGGCGGCCCCGTGGGCCGGATCTAAGTACCCCGTGGGCCAGATCAGGCTCCTGGGCCTTGAGTTTGACACCCCTGGTATAGGACAATGCTTCATTGAAGTCACAAAATATTTAAAAGGGGTGAATTTAGCATTTCAAAAGGGTTTGACGACCTACAGGCTCATTTTTGCTTTAGGAATCCTGATTTCAGCTAGTCTGCTTTCCTCATTCTAAATTTGCTCATAGTAGCACACTGGTAGAACTACACTTGAGGCATGCCATCCCACTCCTATAACTTTAATGTTATTACTAGCTATTATATTATTCTAATATATATTTGCATCAGAAGGTGCCCTTGGATAGACTAAGGGGATTACACAGACAAATAAATATATGGAAATTAGGTAACTCTCAGTCGCACTAGGTAGACCAAACTAAGAAATCAATTCCACAGGAAGGTTAACACCATTTTTATTGAATTTGGCTAGGGCAGAATAGCGAAAGCCTAATTGTGTTTTGTCTCCTCCCCTTATAATAAATTGAGTGAACTAAAGTGTCTGTTTGAGCTATGTCAGACCATGATTTGAAAGTTTTCAACTCACAACATGTTTTGCCCCCTTTTGCCTTGGCAACACACTTTGCCTAACTCCATGAAAATCATCTTCCTTACTCTCTACACCAACTACCTAAAGAACCCTTGATAGAAAAGGACCAAGAAGGACAGAAAACTTCAAATTTCTGTTTGAACAAACTTCTTGGGACAAGAGACCTGGTTTTTAAGAATCAAAAGTATATGTAGTGACAACACCCACCCACAACAAGGCTACCAATATGGCCTTTTCTTTGGTGTTCTATGCATGTGTGTTACATGATTTGAGCAAATACATTAAAAGCCTACATACTTATTTTGCTTGTTATCCCAACAAACAAAATGTACAAATGCTGTCCATTTTGGGAGTGTAATTGTGAAGCAGAGCTCTTTGGGCAGCATAACAGAGCCTAGAAATTACATACAGGTAAGTCCTTGACCTATAACCTATGCTAACCTATTTATGACCATCCCGACGGTCATGTGATCAAAATTTAGCCGCTTAGCAACTGGTATATATTTTCACAGTTGCAATGTCCACCAGTCACGTGATTGTTGACCATTTGTGACTTTCCCTGCTAGCTTGACAATCAAGTCAATCTGGAGGAAGCCAGATTCACTTTAATGACTACATGATTCACATAACTGCAGTGCTTTGCTTAACAACGGAGGCAAACAAGCTGGTAAAATCAGGTGCGACTTACTTCACAACTGCCTTGCTTAGCAATGGAAATTCTAATCCCGATTGTGGTCGTAAATTGAGGGCTACGTATATACGTAGTGTTTCCTCTGGTTGCCCACATTCTTGTACTACAGTTTGACAACACTTCATCTACAGAACTGAGTGGTGCCCCCTGAGAAATCAACTATTTTCTACTCACGTTGAACAAAGTTCAGCTCTGTCCCATCTCATTTCCTCTTCCATTGCTTTGCAAGGCACAACCGAAACTGCGAAAACATGCTAAATTGCTATGACAGTAAAACAAAGCATTTTAGATTTCTATGACAGCTTGCGATTTTGTTATGTGCTCAGGAGAGAGATAATAACTTTTGGCACTGGCTGGCATGTCCTTGGAGCCTGCCAGTTACAGCATCGAGGAAAAGACAATATACGGGAGATTTATTTGATCCAAATAGAAATCCTTCTTATTGTCATCTCCAATTTTCTGGCTGAAAAGTTGATTCTGCCACTTAACTTGAGGGAGGAGGAAAAAAAAAATATCTCCCAGAAATGTGCCAATGAACTTTGTCAGATTTATTTATTTTTTTAAAAAATGAGGAACATATTACACAATAGCGACCTTACAGATCAGTAGCTACAATAATATTCTGGATGCAATGAAATTTAGAGTTACGTTTTTGGTACGGTCCACTATAGGTGTGTTTGGGCGATAACTTACAGAAAGGACTGAGCAAATTTTCTATTACTAGAGCTCTGTCTCTAGATCAGGGGTTCTGGTTCTGTAGTATGTAGAACTGTAAAAATCCCCTATTTTAAGCCCAGGGCATTTGAGTAAACAGGAGATGGGACATACCACAACTTTTTGGAGAAGCAAAGAGCTGTAAACAGTGGGGATGTAGTCATTTCACATTCGTAAATGGCCCCAGAATTGTTTGCATAACTAGCCCTTGACTTAAAACCATACGTTTAACGAGTGTTTAACATTACAACAACACTGAAGGAAGTGACTTGCGGACTGGTCCTCACACAACTGTCATAGCATTCTCACAGTCACATGATCAAAATTTGGCTGGCATGTACTGTATTTATCGGTGTATAACGCGCACTGGCGTATAACACGCACCTTAATTTTAAGAGAGAAGTTTCAGGAAGAAAAACTACCATATTTATCGGTGTATAACGCGCACATGCAATTTCCACATTCTTTTGAAGGAAAAAAGTGCGCGTTATAGACCAATAAATACGGTATTTATGCCAGCTGTAGCATCCTGAGTTCATGCGATCTATCCAGCTAGCTTCCGACAAGTGAAACCAATAGGGAAAACTAGATTCGCATACTAACCGCTTTCACTTAGCAACTGCTAATTGTTGTAAGTCAAGGACGATCTGTATTTTCCTGTAATTGGGGGGGGACGGGGTATATATGTTTTTTCTTTAACCAAATTAAACTATCTATATGGGAAGCTACCCTGCGGTTTTGGGGTTACCTGTCTCAAAATCGCAGGAAAATCTAACAGGGATTGGCAGCAATTCTGGATGGAAAAGATCCCATCCTCTAAAAAGAAGAACTTGGGAGTCTTCATACAGCTTGGTGGTTCATCCATACCCTAGTGACTTCTCTCACTGAGGAATGGGTTCTTTTAATATGTGCTATGCCTCAGTCAAGGATTTGTCTATTGGTCAGAGTAGACTGCGATGTTACAGCAGGATCTAAGATTGGGAGCTGGCTTTTATGCCTAGGCAATTCTTTTTTTCCCTACCAGACTTCGTTAAAGCCTTCCATAAATATTAATGAGTGAAGCAGAGCTGAGAACAGATAAACTTGATGCCATTTCTCACCAGTGTTATTTTCATAATAAGGACAAAAGAGGCAGCTAATGTAATAAGCTTGGAGAGCAGTTCCTCCAACGTGGTCGTTCCCTTATTAAATTCCAGAGATTAATTACAGGCCTCAAGCTTGAATTTCTCTGAGGACTGCAAGCAGATCTGCTGAATGTTATCATTGGGTTGCATAAATAGTTCCAAAATATTTTAAGGTATTTCTCTCTCTCATGTATATTTTTAAAAAGTGTGTGTGTAAGGGAGACAAATTAGGGAAATGTCATTTGTGGCTTGCAGGTCCAATAGTAGAGGGAAAAAAAGTTAAGCCTTTCATTCCCTGAAAAACGCTGTTCAATTATAAAATAAGTGTTTTTAAAACTTCTACATTTGTAAACGGGCCTGAATGGCTAAGCCAAACTGAGTTAATCACAACATTTCCAATTTTCCATCTACACTATCTGTGTCCAACCGAAACTGCAGTTTGCTTGTCTTAATAGCAAAGTGAAAAAAACAGTAAAAGAGAGCAGAATTGTTAAGTTATACTTGGTTTTGTTCTTGAATCATTATTTCTGAGCCAAAGCAATCAACATTTTAAATCTATTTTGGTATAGCAAGGAAACAGACCATGAAACTAATTTGCAAAAATGTCTTCTAAATACAGTTTAGCAGAAGAATATAAAAGGCATGCCAACTAATAACGGTAACCGAGTTTCTCCATGAATCCTTTCCCTCTACTGCTTTTCTTGGCATCTTTCAAGAGATGTGCAGTTGTTTCCTTGTTAGCGGTAACAAGAGCTGCTAATCTTTCCCTCAAGCAAATCCTTAAAAGCCAATTGCATTTTCTAGATATTTCAAACACAGAGTTTTATCCTCCTACCGACCCCACTGAAATTAGGTTATTCCTTTTTAGGACAAGCAATATTATGCAAATAAATAAATTTGCATAATGGAGAAAAGAAGTGAGAGGTAATAGTAAAAAAAAAACCCTCAAAAGACATGAAGCAAATAAAAAAAAATCTACATTTAGTTTTGATGCTACATTTAGTAGCATCAATATCTGCTACTCTCCTGTCCACATTTTTTTCTATCCTTCCAGATCATGCTAATTTCAGTTAGGCTCATACATTGATTTATGCATTGCTTTTTGTTCTGAAACCGCTCAGTTCTTTACCAGGATTTCATTATACTAACTTAATCTAATAATTTAATTTATAGGCAGGTAGTTCTTGGAGGGACTCACTGGAGAAGTGCCTAATGCTGGGAATGATTGAGAGCAAAAGAAGGGGACGGCAGAGAATGAGGTGGCTGGATGGAGTCATTGAAGTAGTCGGCGTGAGCTTAAATGTACTCCGGGGGATGATAGAGGACAGGGCGGCCTTGAGGAACGTTGTCCATGAGGTCACAATGGGTCGGACACAACTTCGCAACTAACAAGTCCTTGACATACCACCATTCGTTTAGTGACCATTCAAACTTGCAATGGCACTGAAGGTGACCATTTTTCGCACTTAACAACTGTTGCACCACTTCTGTGGTCATGTGATCAAAATTCGGAGGATTGGCAACTGGCATGTATTTATGATGGATGTACTGTCCCAGGTTCATGTGAGTCACTTATACAATCTTCTGATAAGCAAAGTCAATGGAGAAGCTAGATTCACTTAACAACCATGTTAGTAACTTAACAGCTGTAGTGGTTCACTTAACAACTATGGCAAGAAAGGTTAGAAAATTGGGCGAAATTCATTTAACAACCATCTTGCTTAGCAACGGAAATTTTGGGCTCAATTGTGATTGTAAATTGAGGACTATCTTTAATCTATTTTATATAATTTATAATTTACTTTGTGACCCGTTTGCTCTTCCTTCATAGATTTGTTTTGCAATTCAATCTTTTTTTTAAAAAAAAATCATTTAATTTATTTAAACAATTTATATCATCACCCATCTCACAGAGGTGACTTTACATTTCAGTATAATTATTTTTGTATTGGTCACCCATTGTTGTATTCAATCAATGTTCACTAATAATCTAGTCATGCTTCATTCATCCACTTGCCTTAGCTTTTATTACTCATCTTAAAAATATCTCACCCATTTCCCCATATTTAGAAAGCATTCTACCGAGGAACACAAATTCTGCATTTTGTATTTGCTCTATTTTTTTCACCATTTATGCTTAACTGGCAATTGTTCATTCCATTTATCCTGTTAAATACTCTTGTCTTACTTTTTGATACATTAATTTTGAAATTTATATTCCTGTTTACAATGTGTTTAATTAACTTTTACTTTTCCCAAGATGAGAGCAAGTTCTAAAATCCTATAAATGTGGGGTTTTCTTAACATTTCATCTCTGTGGCTGGCACGGGAAATGGGTAAGGGAGAAATGAAATATTAACTAAAACAAATAGAAGATGGGTAAAATCTACTCCCAACAAACTTGCTTTCTCTGGTGCTAACTATAGGCAAGCAATCTGATTTCAAACTTCAAAGATTATTTTAAAACTAGATTATATTTCTGAATTGAATGGATTATTGAAACAATTCCAAAAGGTAATCATTTATTCTACAGTAGCAAACTCTATGAAAAGCACAGTATAAAGGCATAGCACAGCACTGACAAATGTTTGCAGAAGTTCAAAAATATGTAGAGAATAAACCCAAGGGAAACTATTCATGGAAAATAGCTTAATGAGATATGCTTACTGTTCATATCTTCCCAGGTAGAATATAGAAAAATGCCAATAAAGAGGGAATATAATAAAGCACCCTAAATAAAAGAAGCATATTGTAATGTTTGCGTGCTATTGAGCAAACAGTATAGTCAGTTAAGTAGAAAATATTCATCAGCTTTCCAAATGTATTTGAATCCCCAGAAGAATTTCAGTGGTGGCAAAAGAGGTCTATTTGTCATACAATAGTACAAAAAACATACTTGCTCTTACCCCAAATAATGCATGCTAAAGAAAGTCATCATTTGGACATCTTGTTATTCTCCTTTAATGCAGTGATAAGAACAAAACAGGTCAGATTGGTTCTGATAATCCAAGATGTGCACCATTTTGGATTAGAAGAGAGAAATTGGATTTGAAACACAAGTGCAAAAGGGCAGATGTCAGCCTAGGAAAAAGATGCAGCTGCTTTAAGAGATTTCCACAGCAGGAGCTACATCTGGGACTAAGCATGCTCCAAATCAGATTACTTCCTTTGAAGCAGTGTTTCTCAACCTTGGGCGCTTTCAGACGGGTGGACTTCAATTCCCAGAATTCCCCAGCCAGAAGTCTGGGGAAATCTGGGAGTTGAAGTCCTCCAGGCTTCAAGGTTGTCAAGATTGGAGACCCCTGTGCTGTAGCGATCACACAAATTGGGCCTCATTTTCACCCACAAACCACACGTGCCCCAGCCCCTAAAACTGGGCTTATTCGAAAGAAGGGCAAGACCCATCCTGCTCCCCATCTTTATTGCCTCCCTCCCCTCAATTCCCCATCCTGAAGGCTGGTCTCACAAGAACTGTTAAGGATCCCTCCCGCCAACAAAATAAAATCAAATCACTAAAAAAAAAAAAATCAAACCAGGATCCATTTGGATCCTCCTCCCCGCCCACTCCCGAGATCCAGGTTTTACACTGAAGGCGAAGAGACTTCAGAATGGATCGAGAAAAGGCCTTAAGGGCAAAGACGTTTTGCAATTCCTCTCCACCGAATCCGTCCGGGAGGGCGCTTTGGCCAAATGGCTGCCCCTCCTTTTGCAGGGAGCCCCCAGCCAAAGTCGGACGCCTCTTGCCTCTTTTAGCAAAATCAGATATAAGAAAACAACCCTCTGGAATTGCTTTTCCCTCGACCGCGGGTTTCGTTCCCCAGAAAAGGCGGCCGTGGCGTGTTTCTGCGCTGGGTTTTCTTTCCTTCCTGCCGCGTAGAATCGAGAAGCCGAGAATCCAGAAGGAAACGGGGATGGCGGCAGCGGGGGGAGGGAGGCGGCGTGTTGGCGTCCAGCTGCCTCTGGCCCAGCCCACCTCTACACGTCGCTGGAGGTCCTGGGTCGGGAGGAGAAGCCGGCCGGGATGCAGCCGCAGCAAGCCAGCCACAGAGACTTCTGGATCTCGGGGTTGCGGAAAGCGTAGATGACGGGGTTGAGGAGCGAGTGGCAGACGGCCGGCAGGGCCAAGGAGTAGGTGTAGACGGGCGGGTAGGAGGCGTCGGCCACCAGGGCGTAGATGGCGAAGGGCACCCAGCAGAGGGCGAAGGTGCCCAGGATGAGCGAGAGCGTGGAGAGTCCCTTGCGCGTGGAGGTGGCCTGGGCGCTGGCGATGAACTGGTGCTGGACGGCGATCTGCTGGGCGTGCCGGCAGGCGATGCGGCAGATCTGCCCGTAGAGCTGCAGCATCAGGGCGAAGAGGAGCAGGAAGGCCACGGCCAGCACGGCGGCGTTGTCCCTGGTGACCGGGCGCAGGACGCTGCAGGCGCCGGGCTGGCGCAGGCAGTTCCAGCCCAGCAGCGGGAGGAGCCCGACGGCCAGGCAGGCCAGCCAGAGCAGCAGCAGCGAGGCGGCGGTGAAGGTCCGCGTGCGCTCCGAGTGGTAGGTCAGCGCGTTGGAGAGCGACAGGTAACGGTCGACGGTGATGGCCAGCAGGCTGCAGACCGAGGCCGAGAAGGCGGCCAGCAGCAGCCCGGCCGCGCTCAGCGTCGCCGCCTCGCTGGGCGGCTGCAGCAGGTACTGCACGCTGAAGTTGACCACCAGCCCCAGCCCGGCCAGCAGGTCCGCCAGCGCCAGGCTGCCGATCAGCAGGAAGGGCGGCGCCCGCAGGCCCGGCGCGTAGAAGAGCACGGCCAGCACCAGCGCGTTCTCGCCCGCCATCGCCGTCCCGGTGGCGCACAGCGCGATGTCCCAGGGGCTTACCGCGCCCGCCACGGCCAGGGCTGCCGCCGCGTCTCCGCCGCCCCCGACGGCCTCCTCTCCGGCCGCGGTGGCGGCGGCGGGCGACAGGTCGAGGCCGGGGCTGCCCGCGGCGGCCAGGTGGGTGGGCGGCCAGCGGCTGGCCAGCGGCAGCGAAGAGGCGTTGAAGAGCAGCAGGAGCCGCTGGTGCTGCTGCTGCTGCTGCCGGAACTGCTCCTCCATGGCGGCGGCGGCGGCGGCCGGGTTGGGGAACATCGCTGCGGGAGGAAGAAGGCCGGCAGAGTCAGGGGGAGAAGGGGAGGGGGGAGCCTAAACGCCCCGGCCATCTCCGGCCTCTCGGCGCCTCGTCCCCACCGGGGCGGCTCTGCTCCGAAATGGCCCGCAATGGAAGGCCGAAGTCGCCTCCTGCTTGAGGGGGGTTGGATAGAAGACCTCCAAAGTCCCTTCCGACTCTGTTCTTTTGCTAACCTCTTCAGCCCCTTCCCTTCCCTTGGGTCTCTTGCCTTCCAGGTCCTGGAGTGGGGTTGGGGTGGGGTCCCTAAGGAGCCCGTTTTCTATAATGTGATCCGCTCCCTTTTCCTTCACTAGAAGGTACAGTAAACGTTGCACTGGGAACAAGTTCTCGTCCTTTTCCTCTCCTTTTCTTCCTAGGCATTCCCTTCTGCCGCTCCCCCCCCCCCCACTACGTGTCTGCCGCCGAGGAGGATGGGGTATCTAGTGCAACCCTTGTGGAGGTGGGTGGAAGCAGGTATTTCCCCTCCCCCGCTCCCCCGGAGGATGCAGAGGCAGTGACATCATCACCAGCTCCGTTTTCGCTGCAGCCGAAGGGCAGGCAAAGCATCCCGCCGCGGCCAAGATCTCCCCGCCTGCTTTCTCCCGAGTTCGGAGCTTCAATCTTCGATTCAATTTCTTGAATCTGAAGCTGGCGCTTCCCGGGGGCCGGGGGAAAAGAGACCCTTCTTCCCGAAGTCTGTCTGGCCTCGCAGGGCGAGAGCGGCATAGCGACTGGTGGAGATCGCTGCAAAGGAACGCCTCTCTCCCCGCTTCGTACGGGAAGCGTCCCCTAACCCGCCTGAATCTCAGCTCTTGCAACAAACCCACGTTAAACCAGGTTTCCTGCCCCGATAGCCCCCCCCCCGCCCGCCTCCCTCCCAGCCGCTGTGAAGGAGACGCGCTGCTGCTTCTCCGTCCGCGCAAGGGTGACCTGCGCCTCATTTCAGGGTCTTTACCGTCCCTCCCCCTCCACGCAGTCCGGAAATAGCCCAGAAGTCTCCCGCTGTTCCTCGGGGAGTGGGACGGCCCGGGACCCGCGCGAGACCCCACAGACGGGCTCAGAAACCCGCGGGTGGCTGAGGCAGCTTTGGCGGGGCTGCTGCTGCTGCTGCTGGGGCAGTGCGAAAGCCCGAAAACACGGCACCCGTCCCCCTGCCCCGCACTCTCCCCCTCCACCCGCTAGCCAAACACCTCGGGCGAACCGGGCAAGGGCTCTCCCTCCCTCCGCCGGCGCGCAGGGGAAAGGCCGCTCCACCCGGCTGCGCTTTCGCAGGGATGCCAAACCCGCCCGGGTTGGCCGCTTGGAAGCGCCCCTTGGGGTTGGGGGGCGAGGGGGCCGCTTGCGCCGGGCCTCTTCCTTACCTGGAGTTGCGCGGCGTGGGACAATTCTTCTCCGCGTTCCGCCGGTTCAATCCGGGGCGCAGCGGGCTTGTCTTTCCCGGGCTAGCATGGCCAGGGCGGCTGGCGGATGGCTGGCAGCCCGCAGCTCTGACTCTTCGTCGCCCTTTGGCTCGGCTGATAAATCTCCCCTCTGACGTCAAAAGTCTCCGCTTCTATTCATGCCCGACTCCGAGGCTGTGAATCAGAGGCGCCCGTGCTCGGAATAACAAGCAGGGCGCCTTGCTCCCCTCCGCCCGCCCGCCCGCCCGCTCCTCCGAGGTGTACCCAGATGCTCCGGCGTAAGAAGTGCGGCTGCCAAGCCCCGCCCCGCCCTCTCTGGAATTTCATTCATAAGCTGGCGGGGACGCGCCCCTCCCCCTCCCCTCCCCCCTCCTTCTCCAAGGTCAGCTCTGCCAGGATGGCTTTCTAGGCAGGGCGGAGAGAAGACGCTGCCAAAACTGGCCGGCCTGGAATGGTCCGCAAGGGAAGCTGTCTGCTTGCTTGTTTGTTTTGTTCTGTTTTGTTTGGTTTTGTGTGTTTGTGTATTAACAAAGGCGCCCACCTTATAACCAACTCTGGGAGGCTCTCTTGGTGTGAATCGGAGGTTGATGCCTCCAGTCCGGTGGGGAGCGGAGCGGAGGAGGACTGGGGTTGTTGGAAAGGGAGGAGGTTGTCCCCTCTGCCTTCTCCGTGGAAAGGAGGGTGATTCAAGGGTAATTTGCCTCGTGTTCAGCTTCCCCGCTCCAGGACTCCATCGGCTGATTCCAAGGAAACCCCGAGGGAAATGCAGGTGCGTCAAACTACAGGCAGGAAAAAGTAATTTTGAGGCCAAGCAACGATCCCTTCCTGCAGCACGTGGGACCCCAAAGCTGGAGATGGAATAAAACTGTATCCTTATAGACTAATTTCCTCTCCCAATAGAGTATATATGTGTAATGTATATTGTATACTTTAGCGCAAAGAAACCAAACTTTACACCCCCAGTGGCTGAACAAGAAAGGGAGACATTATTGGCACCTGAAAATATGGACCCAATGTGTGGCTGCTGCAGGAATGCAATGTCCCTGCTGGAGATCACTAAGAGGTAAAGAAAACAGCTCACTAAAGCAATGGTCTGTGCAGCTCTAGTCACCAAAAAGGGAGATCTGTTGATCTGAAAAATGATTAATGGATTGGAATCAGTTCACCTCTTTCTGCTTCTTGATGTTTGGTTATTCATGTTAGAAGCATCACAATTAAAATCAGGCATACTATATGATATAAAAATTAAAATATAAATACAAATTTGAAATATGTACAAGTTAAACAGACCTTGCCCCAAAACTAACAATTTTGTGTTCTATCGTGGTGCCTTGAGGTCTCAAATGTGCACTAATTGGGGTACAAAAGGCAGGTTGTGTCTGTGTGTTGTTGTTGTTGTTGTTGTTGCATGCATGTCATCACAATCATAAAAGGCAGACACAACTGGATAATCCCATTTGTTTAGTGTGTTTCTGGATATTGTTGCAGTCCAAATCAAATCAAATTCAAATTTATTGGTCACATACACAGTCATACATGGTACAATATGCAGTGAAATGCTTACGCGAC
>JAEANM010020160.1:0-12175 GCA_017656035.1 Myanophis thanlyinensis
TGGACTTCAACTCCCAGAATCCCTCAGCCAGCTTTTGAGGGATTCTGGGAGTTGAAGTCCACAAGTCACAAAATTGCCAAGTTTGAAGACCCCTGCGTTAAGACGTTAGCATGTTGATTCCAACCTGCTCAGGGAAACTAAGGCTGAGTCCCAAGTAATAGCCCCAGAGAAAGCAGGTCCCCCAAAAGAAAAGTTTTATTGGAGATATCATATTGGCACAAGCTGGTGAAAACCGACTCTGAAGAAAGTTCCCGCGGTTTTCACCTGATTATAAAGTGAGTTTCCTCCTTTCCCCTCTGTCACGTTGTCCAATCAAGGTGCTGGCCGGTTGCCTGATTTACTTCAGCCCTCCTTCCTCCAGCCACCTGTTGGAATGTCCTTGGTTCCCACAGGAAAGTATTTTGTTTTGGCTACACCACCACCCCAATCTAATTATGTTTCCCTCTCCTTTCCTAATCCTTTCTTCGCATTGTGGCAACTCTGAAGCCTTCCAAATTGGCCCAGCCAGGTTCTCTTCAGAGTTGACTCCCACAACAGACGCCAAGCACAATCACAAATCAGAGAGGCTGGGTCAGAAGCTGCTATTTTAGGAAATGCCAACTCCTTGGTTTATCTAACTGAACAGGGCTTACATCAAGAGGGTCTTTCCCCCGTTGGCCGGACAGCCTGCAGACAAAATCAAACTTCAGGAGGTGCCAGGAAAATAAGGTGTAGATAAGAAGAGACAGTAAAAATAGAGCAGAGATAAAGGGGCCAAAATGTAGGAGATAGCTAAAAAAAAGATCCCTTAGCAGAGGCCAGTGAGGTACTGGTGGGTACCCTAAAGAGTAGACAGCAAGAGGCCGATGTAGAGGCAGAGAAGATATTTAGATTAAACATGAGGGATGTAGAGAGATACAAGATCCCAACGGAGCAGCAAGGGAGACTGATCAAAAAGTCGTTAAGAGTTGAAATACGAAAAAGGGCAAGAGATGATGGATAGAAATAGAATACATCTTAATATGGGATTTGTTTTATTAAAGATTAGAAAATAAGAGCTAGAAGTTATAAATTGGGGAAAATGTTACTACGCATACTGTTTATATGATAGAAGCTATTACAGTTAATATGTATTAAGTAAAGGTTAGAAATTAAAACTACTTATTATGGATGCTTTAAAAGTAAAAAATAAAGAGATGATGGATAGATACATAATACTTTTTAATATGGGAGTTGTTGTATTAGGGGCTAATAAAAGAAATTGTAAAATAATTGTAAAAACACTACTTTGTATACTACTAAAAATATAATACATTATAATTACGTGTATGTAAATTTGAGAAGCTGAAAGATTATATGTAATACAATTACTGTCACCAAGATTTTGTATAAATGGACCCAGACAATGTACTGTTCACTAAGTATGTTGAAGGAAAATGGGAGGGAAGGAAGGACGGGAGGAAGGGAGACATAGAAGAGCCAGGGGTCTTTTGCAGCCTCTCCAACCATTACTTTTGTCTCTCTTCACAGGAAGGGACCATGACCGTATTTGGCTGCAATGGACCCCCCTGCCTGCAGCTGCCTCCCCCTGGCCAGAAGGACCCACAGCCAAAGAGAAAGTCCACCCCTCCAGGAGATGCTTCCTGAACCGCCACAAACCTCTCCATGCACGTGCTCTGGGGGGCGCTTGGGACCCCTTTGGGGTGGAGGGTCACCCTGGACTGGCTTCACTATTTTGGCCCACCCACCCGGTCAATCTGACCGTGTCCTCAGTCCCACCAACAGGAAGTCATTGGTGGAAAGCAGCTGCCTGTTTTATGGTGGGAAAAAATAATTTGCCACCTGCAAAATCCACGCAGATGGAGAGAAAGTTGGGCAGTAGGGGCTGGGACCGGCGAGGCCTCTTCCCAAGTGAGGGGGGGCATCCGCCAGGCAAATCTCTCAACTATAATCAAAACTGGTTGGAATGCTCCACGAGGACTAGAAACTACCTATCCGATTTTGTATCTCGCTAGAATAAAATCCCATAACGCTTTATTCCTGCCTCGCGCGATTCCAGCTTACCTTGAGTCACTCGGGTGGAAATTCGGGAGGATTATTGCTGTTAACTGGCCATTTGGCGTAAAATATATTCATGTGGGTCTTGTTTTTAAAGGAGCACACCAAAGAAACAGAAAAGAGACAGGCGGCCATTGGAGCAATCTCCAAATGAACTAAGTTGGGAGTGAGTGAAAGGTAACTTAACAAGGTGTCCTTGCAATTTGTCAAAATTAAGACAGATCACAGATTCCCCCCAAAAAGAAAAGAGTTATGACTTGGTCCCAAAGATCTGATGGCCACCTTGCAGTCACATGACTACATCTTAGGGGCTCAGCAACTACATTTGCAGCATCCCATACCACATAACCACAATTTATGACATTTTTTTTGTTGAAAACAGCATAGCAAACAATGGCTTTAACCAGGGTGGATTTGATTTCAATCACTAGTAAAAAGGCTTGATTTATATCATAATTTTTAAAGAGCAACTGTCGTCTCTGTCCCGCAGCGGCTCCTCCTCTGACCTGCTGTTGACTCAGTAGTCCCAATATTGCAGAATATACAGCCTTATGCTATATAACTGAGCTCCATTTCATGCTGAATAAACTAAATTATTAATGTATCTTAAATAGAAAACTATCTTTAGATAGGTTTTTTTTACTCCAAAAGCATTTTATTAAACTAAATTTGATAAAAATAAAAAAAACCAATTTAAATTTTTAAAAACCCAATTTAAAAAAAAAATCTTTTTTTGTATTTTTTAAAATCTATTTTTATCCATCCTGGGCTTTACTAACAAACGTTAAGTTTACTTAACTGCAAAGTCATTTAATCACGATTTGCTTAAGGCAGTGTTTCTCAACCTTGGCAACTTTGCTGGCTAGGGAATTCTGGGAGTTGAAGTCCAAACATCTTGAAAGTTGCCAAGGTTGAGAAACACTGGCTTAAGGACTGCCACATAAAACTGGGTCAGATACTTGATTCATTTTATGAACCTCACAACTTGTGTATCAGCAAGGAATGTGCCCAACTCTGCTTTTCCAATAAAGATGGATCTGCTGAGGAAGACATTTGTGAAGCTTTGATGTTGCACAAGTATGTGACACAGCTACAAACAATGGCCCCTTCCTTCCTTCCTCAACTGGGGTCCTTCCACGGATGTTGACAGCTTCCCAAGGCTGAAAGCCAAAATTTCTGGGGAATTTCGGAAAAGGCAGCACTGCATGAACGTGTCAAAAATTAGCAGCAAACAAGTAACATCCTTTCCAGCCAAAGGCAGAGACACGTTTGTGAGTTGGTACCTTTTAATGAAATGTTAGAAAAGGCACCACCAAAAATGACCCCTTTGGTGCTCCCTTGAGCATGCTTGTTTTATTGCAGATGTTTCATGACCCAAACTAGGTAACACCGTATATCATTACGCGTTGGTGCTATATACACGGACAGTAGACAACACTCCCTTCTAGCACTGATGTTGCCTAGCTGGGTGATGAATTCTGCAAGAAAACCACAGCAAGCTCGGAGAGCACCAGGAACCCCTCACGTCAACCCTGAGCTACAAATATCCTCCTTTACTGGTACCAAATGATCCTTTGTCACTTTAGACTTGGTCTCCCAATGAATCCTGCCCAGTCGAGGCCTGTTGCCAGCAAATGCAACAGCTGTCACAAAGGAAGACATCATAAGGGCCGAGCATAGAGGCCCAGATGTGGCAAGACTCAATCAGTCAGGAAACAGCCCCGTCTGCTGCCTTGGATGGTAGCTCTGCCATCAAATGGGCCTTCAAGACATCCTCACGAGGGGGATTGAGTTTGAAAACGATTCCAAAGATCATCTAGTCTAGCCCTGGGCCACTTAAGCCATCCTTAAGAGGTGAGATGAAAAACCCACAAACCCCTAAGAGAGGCAAGTTCTTAAAACATTTTGGAACCAGCAGGCTTTCCCATGGTGGTCCCATCAAAGCGGCCCAGAACTTTTCAGATGTCAGATCCAGACCCAGAGAGGGCCAGGCGGGGAAGACCCAGATGGGCTGAGCAGCAGCAAGCAGCCCCCACCTGGGAAGACCCCTGAAGCATCGTATCCATCCTCCCCAGCTGAGGGACCCTCCCAAATTCTGATTCACCGAGGAGGAAGCCAACCTAGAAAGGAGAAATTTCCCCAACTGTGACAACAATCAACCTGCCACCAGGAGCTGCGGATGCACCATCCCTGGAGGTCCCAATGGTGCTTTTTCAAGAGGCAACTGGACTTTTCTCTTTGAAGATGTTTTGCTTCTCATGCAAGAAGCTTCTTGGATGAGAAGCGAAATGTCTTAAAAAAAAACACCACAAAGTCCAGTTGCCTCTTGAAAAAGCATCTCTGGGACAACTATGACCAGGTTTGGCAGAGAAGCTCCACAGACACCACTGGAGGCTTTTAAGAAGAGAGTCACTGATCAGAAGCCACACGCTTGAATCGGGGGCTGGGCTAGGAAACCTCCAAGCTTCCCTTCTCCCCTTAGACCCTTTCTCCGCCTCCAGAGCAGCCTTTCCCACTGAAGGACTCCCACGCCCAGAATCCCCCAGCCACAATCATGGCCCCCAGAGATAGATCAGGGGAGGGGGGAGACAGACCCACCCACCCTTCAAGCCAGGAGAAAAAATCCACCCGAGGCCAAGTCAAACAAACCCAGATTTTCTTTTTATTTCCAAACATTTGGCAGCTCCTCACTGGTTGGCCAGGTGGGGGGGAAGAGGCAGCTCTCCTGCTGACCTGTGGGGAAAGAGGGGGTAGTGGTCAGGCCTGATTGACACCCCCCCACCAAAGACCCAGCCCCAACCCAAGACCTTCCCCTCCCCCCTTGAACACCCCTCTCATACCCCTCCCCTATTGCCCCTCTCGACAGGCCCCCTTCTCCACCCCTTCCCTCTTGAATCCCTAATCATCAAATCCCTGCCCCTCTCATTAACCTCCTCCTTCCCCCCTCAAACATCTCCTCTTACACCCCCTTTGAACCCCCATCTCGACCCCCTCTCCCCTCCCCACCTTTTACACCCCCTCTTGAACCCCCCATCTCGATCCCCTCCTTTACACCCCCTCCCCTTTACACCCCCTCTTGAACCCATCTCGACCCCCTCCCCTTCCCCCCCATTTTACACCCACTTGAACCCTCCATCTCGACCACTTTCCCCCTCCCCTTTTATACCCATCTCGACCCCCTCCCGTCTCATCAACCCCCTCCCCCTCTCCCCCCCTCCCCTTTTACACCCCCTCTCGACCCCCTCCCCACTTACCCCTCCCCCCCGGCGGGCCTCCTCAGCGCAGCCTCCGGGCCTCCCTCTCGGACTCGAGCAGCGTCAGGACGTCCCCCTCGCGGACGGGGCCCTTCACGTTGCGGATGATGGAACGGCTGGTGTCGTCCATGAACTCCACGCGCACCTGAGAGAGAGAGAAGGGAGTCAGGTAGAGTGCAGCCGCTGCTGGAGGATCATCATCATCATCATCATCATCATCCGCCGCCGCCGCTCCCCCCCTCGGGCCCCCCGCCCGCCCGCCCACCTACCCACCCACCTGCGTGCACTGCCCCTGGGAGCCGGTCCGGCCGAGCACTTTGGTCACGCGGGCCAGCTTGATGGGCTGCACGCGGCTGGTGTCCATGGCTGCTCAGGCGGCGGCGGCGGAAGCGGAAGATCCCCGCGCTCGGGCCGCGCCTTTATATAGCCTCGGAGGGAAGTCTCGCGAGAGGTCCGCTTTCCGCGCGAGAGAGAGGCTCTTTCCCGGCAGGCCCCGCGCGGGACAGTTTTTGTTTTTTTTTCCCCTATGGCTTTCTTGGCAGAGGCGGTGCTGCTCGCTTGGCCCCGCCCCCCGCGCGGATACCGGCTGTCCTGCCGCGCACAGCCGCAGGGGGCAGCAGAGAGAGAGGTGGGGAGGGCTCGGCTGGGAACCCCGCAGGGGGCTTATTTCTGCGCCTGGAATTTTTAAACTTAAATTGGCTGAGCCAATTTGGAAGGCTTCAGAGTTGCCACTATGCAAATAAAGGATTAGGAGATAGATAGATAGATATATATAAAACAAAATTTTAAAAAGAGAAAGAAAAACACCGGTGTGAGAAAGTCTCTGCATTTTGCCTTCTTCCCTCTCCCCCCTCCTCCCAGCATGCACCGCGCGAGGCCGCCCTTCGGCTCTTCCGCCCTTCTCCCCGGCGTGCCGCTAAGCCCCGCCCATCAGAGGGCGGGGCCTGGCGTCCCTCTTCCCTGCGCGCTCCGCGCAGCGCGCAACCTTGAAGCCAAGATGGCGTCGGCCACCAGCATCATCCGCCTTATCCGCAACTTTCTGTCCGGGGTAAGGGCGAGCGGGCGTGCCGGCCGGATCCCCCAATTCCGCCTCCTCCGAAGGTCCGAGGAATGCCTGGCCAGGCCCCGCTGGGTGTATCCCCAACGACCCTGAGCGCGGGGCGGGGCCTCGCGTCTTAACCCCGCCCATTCCCCGCGCAAGGGCTTCTGGGGTCTGTAGTTTCCGCGCGGCAAAGGACTTCCTGCTGGACCCAATAAAGCAGTGGCCCCTTTTAGACTTCAACTCCCAGAATTCTTCAGTCACTTAGCTTGGGGAAGTCTAAGCGAGAGGCTGAGGAATTCTGGGAGTTGAAGTCCATCTACCTTAAAAATGGCTCCCTGTTAAGAAACACTACGAGGGTTGGACTAGATGACCTACAGAGTCCCTTCCAATTCTGTTACAGTCTAATATCTTCCAAATTTGGGCTTTGGGATATTTATTGGCAAGATTTGCATCCTGCCCACTTCCAATAACTCTGGGGGCGTGCTGGCTGGGGAATTCTGGGAGTGGAAGTCTTAAGGTTGAGGAACTGGGGTGTAGAAGGCAAGGTGGAACTATTTAATTGCATTTAAACGTTTCTAAATCGTCCCTAGGGATGCTTCCTTCCCCCCCCCCCCCCAACTGGACTTTCTGGGGTTTTTTTCTTTGAAGACATTTCGCTTTTCATCTGAGAAGCTTCTTCAGTTTCTGACAGACAGTTATTTCCAAATGGTGGGATGAGAGCTGAGAAATGCAAGTTCGGACGAAAGGTGCCTGAACTGCCAGGAGTTGCTTCATGCCTTTTAAGGTCTATTCAGGAAGGGAGGACGGGAGGGCATCTCTGCCTGCTGTTTGGTCTTCCCACTCCCTGACCGTAATTTTAGGGGTTTTACTGATTTTCCTGGAGTGGGGGGGAGCAGGATTGTTACTACTTGTTAAACTTAACAACCCCCCCCCCCCCATCTCTCTGCCCAGAGCAACTTTGAATGGCAGAGGATTAATCGTGTGATACACCAAAGTTCAGGAACTCCTGTACTTAGGACCACAACTGAGCCCAAAATTTATGTTAAGGGAGACATTTGTGAAGTGAGTTTTGCCCCATTTTACAATCTTTCTTGCCACCGTTGTTAAGTGAATCGCTGCAGCGGATGAGCTAGCACGCTATTGGTAAGAGAATTTGGCTGCCCCATTGATTTTGCTCATCAGAAGGTCCCAAAGGGGAATCTCCAGGCCTTTGGGTATTGCAAACCGTCATAAATGTGAACCAGTTGCCCAGTGTCTGAACTTCGATTGTGCAACCGTGGGGAGGCTGCACAGGTCGTAACTGTGAAAAATAAGTCATGTTACTTCTTGGGTGTCCAATCACCCTTGGCCAATAAAGAATTCTATTCTATTCTAATTCCCTATTCTATTTGTTCCATTCCATTCTTATTCTATTCTAACAGCAGTACAATCCTACTACATGGATAAATATCTTTAGGCCTAAGTCCGTGGAATCAGGTGTCCATTAGAGGGATGGCACAGGGGGAAAAAACAACCTTTGCGTCGAAGTGGTTTTGGCACGCAGTGCCCTATAGCAGGCGTCCAGAGGTGAGAAGTTGAAAGACTTTATGTCCAGGATGTGAGGGGTCTGTAGATATTTTCACATCCCTCTTTCTAAGCCGCACAGTATACACATCCTTAACGGAAGGCAGGCTGGTTGCAGTTGATTATTTCTGCAGTCCTAACTATCTGTTGAAGTCTGTTACCTGTCCTGTTTAATTACTGTACCAAACCAGACAGTTACAGAGGTGCAAATGACCGAGACTCTGATTCATTTGTAGACCTGGATCTGCAGCTCCTTTCTTTTCTCTTTTTGCACTTGAGATATTACACTTAAGGTGAGTAGCTTCTCTCACTCAGTCACTCTCTCTCTCTCTCTCTCTCTCAACAGAAAAACCTCCAAGCTAAGCTGCAGCTGCGCTACACAGAGATCTCCAAAAGGTAATTCTCTGCAGGACGCTAGAAAAAGCTCTGGACTTCAGCCATGGCTCCAGTCTCCACAAGAGAGCAGCTCCGGATCAAAGACCTTAGAAAGCCAGCTAAGTGTGTGGGTTGATTATGGTGCTACTGGAGAATGAATGTCCTGATATAAATCATTTATACTGCAGGCAACAGTTGCCCAAAATCATTTATACAATCGGAATCTTAGATATCCTTAGACTCTAGAAAGAGGGCGGAGAAGAGCAACCAGGATGATTAGGGGACTGGAGGCTAAACCATACGATGAACAGTTGCAGGAACTGGGCATGGCTAATATAGGGAAGAGAAGGACCAGGGGAGACAGGAGAGCAATGGTCCAATATTTCAGGGGCTGCCACAGAGGGGAGGGGGTCAAGCTGTTTTCCAAAGCACCTGAAGGCCAGACAAGGAATCATGGATAAAAACTGATCAAAGAGAGATTTAATCTGGAAATAAGGATAATTTTTCTGACAGAGCAATCAACCAACGGAACAGAAGTTGCAGGAGCTTCATCCCAGGGCTTTCATCCCTGGACTGCCATTTGTCAGAAATGGTGTAGGATCTCCTGCTTGGGTGGGGGGTTGGACTAGATGACCTACAAGCTCCCTTCCAAGTCTGTTAATCTGTTTATAACAGGTTGTGTAATTGTCTATGGAGACTCTCAGCCATCCATGCTTTTTTCAGGAGGCAACTGGGCTTTCTTGTTTTTTCTTTTGAAGACGTTTCGCTTCTCATCCAAGCAGCTCCTTCAGTTCTGACCAGATGGTGGGGAATGGAAGGATTTACATTCCATGCAGACATCTGGTCATTTGCATCCTTTTTAGAAGGTCGTTGAGGCAGCTTGGAGGTTTATCTATGTCCTCAGGAGTGGACACAGTAGTGCAAATGGTTCCTGTAGTTTGCAATTTTTCTGGAAAGCCATTCCATTCCACACCATTCCAAGGGTGTTCGTCCCAATGTGCATCGCTAAAAAAATGCACAAGCTGAAGAAGCTTTTTGGGTGATTAGCAAAAATGTCTTCAAAGAAAAAACAAAAAGCAAGGAAGTCCAGTTGCCTCCTGAAAAAAAAAAAAGAACCTTTAGCTCTATTCTGATTGGATTGGATTGGATTGGATTGAATAGAGTCGTACGTCTCCATTCTACCTGCACAACCATTTTAGGGGTTCCACAACTCTTGATTCCCCAGGCCAGATGGGCAAAGCGCAGTCTTCAGGAAGGCCATCAGGGTCAGTCCAGCCAAGAGAAAATCGTCTTGGGAGGCCATTATATGCCTTGGATGCAGCCCTGTATCACACCGTCCACTCGGTTCAAAGGAGTTGGGTTGGGTTGGGTTGGAAGGCAAATGGCTGTCCAGTCTCCTCTTAAAAACCTCCAGTGATGGAGCACCTACAATTTCTGAAAGCAGGCTGTTCCGCTGATTAATTGTTCTAACTGTCAGGAAATTTCTTCTTAGTTCTAGGTTGCTTCTCTCCTTGATTTTGGGAAAAAAAAAACCTTGGGGACAACCATGACCTGCCTGGTTGAGAATCTCCATCAATGCCCAGCTTGGACGGCTGGCATCTCCCGGTAGCGTTGACGAGGTCCCTGCTGGCTTCAAACACTAGGTGCTTAGTGGGTGCAGGGTCTGAATCTGTCCAAGACCCCCCCCCCCCACCTTGGAAGTCCGTTTTGTGACCCCTGGATAAGGAAGTGGCCCGCTCTTTGTGCCAAGAGGATGTGGCCACTTGTTTCTAGCCCGGTCAAGCCAGGACGTTCCTTCAAGTGCCTCTTGTTTTGGTGGGTTTTCCACTGTTTCTCTCCACGCTTTGACGGTCTCCTTCCGATTCCTGCTTTGCTAGGACCCAGCCACCCCCCAGCCTCCCCGTGGGACCCAGCCACAAGCTAGCAGACAACTACTACTGCACCAGAGACGGGCGCAGGAAGGCGTTTCCGCCCATTGTCCTCATGTCAGCACAGAAGAAGTTGGAACCCGGAGAGGAAGCGGGAAGGTAGGCCCACCCCCTTGGCGATACCTGCGGGGATCCAGCGGCCTTTAAGAGCACAGGAGGGCCTTCCTTCTGGAAAGTTCCTTCCTACCGGGGATAAACAGATCCTTGTCTGTCATCATTGTTTATGGCTTCTGAACAATGACCCGGTGGGCTGAACCTCCAGAGCTCTTGCCTTGTTTTAAGCCAACACCTATTGCAATAGAAATGCATTTCATACTATGCAGAGAAAGAGAGGAGAGAGGAGAGAAAGAGAGGGAGAGAAAGGAGAGGAGAAAGAGGAGAGAGGGAGAAAGAGAAAGGAGAGAAAGAGGAGAGAAAGGAGAGGAGAAAGATAGAGGAAAGGAGAGGAAAAAGAGAAGGAGAGGAGAGGAAAAAAAGAGGGAGAGAAAGGAGAGAGGAGAAAGAGGGAGAGAAAGAGGGGAGAGAGAGAGAGAACCTTTTTGTTTATATTATTTATTGCACTTTGGAATTGCCTTCACACAAAGATAACAAAGTGTATAAAAGTTAAAATTTAAGAAGAAAAGGAAGCCAAGGTGATTCAGAGCACTGTTAAAAACCAGTGGAAAGGTGGAGGCCTTCAGGGGGCATCCAAGTAAGGCCCCAGAGGCAGGGCTTCACCCCTTTAAGGGGGGGGGAGAGGAGGAGAGGAAGGGGCTGCCTCACTTCCAGGGATGGGGGGAATGCTGTATTCCCCAGGGCAGGGGTGGGCAATTATGGCTCCTTCATAACTCCTGGACTTCAACTCCCAGAATTCAGATGTATTATCCAGCTCGTGGAAGGTGTTCATGCAGCCTCTTTTAACACACCACTGTCCCGTTTCTGACCCACAGATCGGACTCTTCCATCACAAGGACAGAGAAGCTGCCTGTGACCCCTGGCTCCCCCCCTCGGAAGTGGGAACTGTCCAAGGACGAGCCCTATTTGTGAGACACCCCCACACACACACCCCTGCTGAGGGGAGAGGGGTGGTCTCCAAGGCAGGGTTGCTGTAGACGCTCCAGTCTCAGTACTTGCGGGGAAGACCAGCAGCAGCAGCAGCATCGCAGGAGGACTTTTTATTTCTCCCGGGCTAATTAAATAAATGCAGTCCCTGATGTAACTATACATTGTAAATTGTGATTTTAAGGGGCTGACTGGGCTGGGAAAACAGAATTTGAGATGTTGGAACTGTTTAACCCAGATACAGCCAGAATAAATGAAGGAGGCACCAGATATTGGCTATTTATGTGGATTTATTTATTGAATTTCTACCCCATCTGCCCTGTGACTCTGGATGGCAGACGGCCTCATCATTCATACAAATATGTGCATAAATTAAAAACAGAATCGAAACGGGTTACAGGGAATCCTCAGCTTAGGACCACAATCGAGGCCAGAAGCTATGTCGCTAAGTGGGATTTTTGTTAAGTGAGCTTTGCCCCATTTTACAACTTTCGTCACCACCGAATCACCACCGCAGTGGTTAAGATAGCAATGTGATTAAGTGGATCTGGATCTCCCACACACCCATTGTCTACGACCCAGGGACACTGTCATAAATATAAGTCATTGGCCAAGCAGCCAAATTTTGATCATGGGACCATGGGGGTGAGGTGCTGTAGCTGTTGTGTGAAAAAGAGTCGTAAATCCCTTTTTTCGGTGCTGTTTTTACTTTGTATGTCACTAAATGAAGTGTTGTAAATTGAGAACGACCTGTGCAACTTTCAAGGTATGAAGTATCACTGCATGGAGATTAGATTAAATTAGATTAAGGTAGATATATAGTTTATAGATTAGATGTTATAAAGATATACATTATAGATTAGCTAATTATCGGCCAGTCTCCAACCTTCCATTTTTAGCGAAGGCTGTAGAGACTGTGGTGGCACGACAGCTTC
>JAEANM010020161.1:0-12175 GCA_017656035.1 Myanophis thanlyinensis
AGATTTTAATAATTTAGGAAACTAGAAAAATAAAATTTGTAAATAAAACACATAAGCTACTGCTAATGTGATCAACGTCATTATGTCATTGTAAGCGTCCCAGAGTTATTTTGGATAATGAGATGGGTGGGATATAAATGTAATAAATAATTAATAAACAAATTAGCTATTATACCTCTAGATCCTTTGCAGATGAAACACTTCCTTAAAGACAAGAGACAGAGGCTGCCAGGGCTGTCATTCAAGATGTTTGGATCCATTTATTTGGAATGAGGAGGTGGGAACCATCCTCCTGTAATAATTTGTACTACTTGTTCTATTTTTAACTGCCCTCTTTAGAGATTAATTCCTGGAGCTGTTGTGATAGGAAAAGTGCACAAATAGCATTAAAAGCCTTAGAAGCTGTCCCCAGGGCCTCTTAAGAACTTGTAACCCAGCTGTACACTCATTATCTGCTAGAAGGAGAAGTTGGCTCATGTGTGTACTGAATTAAAAAAATTAATTACTTTGATTTAAGTTTTAATTAACTTTTAATTACATATTTCACTTACGTTAAGCCACATCTACTTTTAAGCTGATCCCGCCCATTTCTGGGGAAGAAATGTTACTCGTTATCTAAGTGCACCTATACTCAACCAAAAAATATTACAATAGTGATGCCAATACCTTTGATTGACATAGTACAGCACAGCAATCCTTAACAGTCCTTCACTCATTGTGTTATGGTGCAAAAGCTAAGCAGGGCCAGGATTAATGGCTTTCAGGGAATCCCAGAGTTGTAAGCTCTGGAAAGATGAAAAATGATGTGGAAAAAGGCAACAGTGAATCAGTTATGCATGTTTCTAAAATAATTGTAGGAACATGTCTTTGAAATCCAAGAGCTAAACTCATTTTATCTAAACAGTACACGGATTTGAAACCTGTAAAATAGAAAGGAGAGTGTCGAACATGTACAGTATGTACAGAGTTGGAATTTTTCAGAATTTTGCAACAATGATTTACAACTAAAATATATATGTGTAAGTACAGAACACAATATGAATGCAGTTAGTTCTCTACTTACAGCTATTCATTTAGTGACCATTTGAAGTTACAACAGCACAGAAAAAAAGTGAGTTATGACCATTATTCACATTTTCACATTTACAGTATTGCAGTATTCCCACGGTCACTGTATTTTTTGATAATTTTATGCAACAATAGTTTTTTTGCTTGTAAAATGTGCTTTGAGAAAATGCATACAAAATACACACATTAGTAGAAGTGTATCCATTTTGGAGTAGCTTTTAAGGATAACCCCATCCAGAGTGAATGCAGATAATCCAGTGGAAAGTGCTTAAGGACATGAGTCTCCAGTGCCATTCAATTTATATACCAATTGAAGCTGAACAAAGGCCCTTCTGGGCACAACTTACATTTCTCTCAGAAAGAGTTGTGAATCTAGGAGAATGCCCATGATGTAGGCCAACTCTTTCTGGGGAACATTACAATCAAATTTGATACAGTCCTGTAAATGGTTGGCTTCTGATTAAACAACTATTCCATTTTACTAAGATTCAATCTGAGGCAGTTTCTGCCCACTACGTCCTAACAAAGCACTGGGTTGGATTCCCACTGCATCCTCATTTGGCCATGAATGAGACAACTACTTATTTTTCTACCAATTTCTTTAGCTTTCTTCCTGAATTTTAATTCATCCACTTCTGCTTGTCTCGTGAATCAGACACCTTGATGCTAAACTTGATCTTAGCCCAAAGGTCAAGAAGTAATAACTTGAGTGTGAAGCTGCTATGAGGGGTTAATAAGGTGAACTCTTGACTTTCTGCTGATCATAAACATGATCATAAGGTAGGAAGATAGTTTTGTTTCATTACTGAATGTCTGCTAGCTTAAACAGCAATATCTACAATGGCACTTTCAATGTAATTCTGTTTTTCTGCTCATCTGTCAGGTCTTAATTTAAGTCGTTGCCAGGCATTCACTTCAACATCTAACCAAAATTTGTACCTAATGATGGGTTTGTATCTGTCATTTTATATGCCCTTTCCAATAAACCCTCATGTCTAACTGAATTTAGAGAAGGTTCTTTTCATAAGAACCATTATTTTTCTTATTAGATTAACCTGAATTGAATAGCCTTTCTCGCTAGCAATGATTCAGTTTTAATTCCATAAGCATGCAATAAAGAATATTTTAAAACTCCAATGATTTGTGGAGCCAATGGGTGCAGTGAGCATGAGAGAATGATGGAAGCAGAATGTTATTAAAATTAACGGCTCTGGGCTTATCCTGGACTGAGTAATGGTGAATTTTCACTGTCGTGAAAGGTGGACCAAGCTTGTTCCCTCCAGCTACTTTAATTGCATGTCATGTTCCCTTTGCCTGCTGCTTATGAATGGTACATAGGCGCTCCACCAGGTTATTATGGCAGCTAATTCAGAACAAACTAATATGTTTATGGGTTAATCTAACATTTCTCAGCCATATTTTCCTCAAGGAGTTGTGAAGCAAAAATACTAGGCATAGGTTTATGTATACATGTGATCCCTTAATACATGGTGATAACTGCATCTGGCTATCCTAGCTTCCCACTTGCAGTCTCCTAATACCTTAAGATCGTGTTTTCAAAATTTGAGAGTAGAATATGCAATTATTAATAGCAAATATTGGGTTGTTCTAAAAAGGAAAAAAAAAAGGGGGGGGGACAGCAAAATAGGGCCCTCTGAGAGACAAACTGATCTTATTTTCACTCTTAAACTATCCCCACTGCAAAATTATTTTGCTACCCAATTTTGTTAATGTGATTCTGTATGTGTGTGGGGGGGGCGGGGGGGGGGAGGGGAGGGGGCGAATGGATGAAAATTGAAGTTCTCCTTTCCAGTCTGATACCCATCTATTTACATTGCAAGTTATAAACTGTGTGGGGGAAAAATAAGTTCTGTTCTTCCTTGTGAGCTTCCCCCTCTACTGTTAATGTTACATGCAGCCCTGATTGAAGGAATTGATTGAAGGAAGTTCAAGTTCAGGTTTTGTCACACATACAGTATATGACATGCAGTGAAATGCTTATGCGACTACAAAATCGAGGAAAGCAAGGGGAATAGTCTGTAGGAAGGATAGAGTTAGGGAGCAGTTAGAGGGAAGTGTCCATCCGGCGCCACCATCCCAGGTCTCCACGGCACGTCTCGGCTCTCTCAGTCCTTGGCTGTTTTTTGAGGCCCTCTCAGTCCTCAGCTGTTTTTCAAGGCTACTGCCTTTGCCTCAGCAGGTCTCGGCACTCTCAGTCTTTGGCTGTTTTCGAGGTTACTACCTTTGCCTTGGCGTCTCTCACAGCCTCTGCCTCAGCGATCCCTCAGGTCCTCCGCCTCAATGTCTCGGCGGCTTCTCAAGCCTCCTCCTCGTCCTCAAGTCCTCCTCTGCCGTCCAGCCTGCCCTGGTCTCCTGAGCCTGTCCTCCCGGCGCCATCTTCTCTAGCTCTAGCTCTGTCCTTTGTTCTCCTCCTGGGCCACACCTCGACCAGTTTAGATTGCTTAATGGTTGCTTAGTGGTTGCTTAGAGTTGCTTAGTGGTTGCTTAGATTTGCTTAGGGTTGTTTAAAAGTTACTTAAATGATGATTAAATTTGGTTAGAGAAAAAACTAAAACAAATAAAAAGAGGGTTGGAGCAGTCGTGACAGCTGCCTACCTCACCGGTGCCATCTTGGGAAGCCTGTTGTAACCCTTGATCCTCTGAAATTTGTTCATCCTAAAGTTTTGAATAAAAATGTTCTAATCAGGATTGTGCATATGAGGTTGAGAGGGAGTTATTATACCTTTCCACCCATGCATGCTGCTTTCTGAAGCTGTTATTTGCGCCAAAAAGAAGGTTGAACTAATACCATTGGAACTGAGATTGTTGGTGTTAATTCTTTAGGGAAATTTTCAGTGGGGTTGTATTAAGGAGAAAAGGATTTAGCACCTTTTCTCACTTGGCAAGTTTAATCTTGATTAATGAACTCACAGTTGATCTTCCTGGAATTTGATTAATCAACTCTCAGTTGAACTTCCAGAAAGCTTTAATACAGAATGGTGGGGGAGGGGGAAAACGGCTGATGGCTATGTTGGCTGACTCCTGGCCAATAGACAACATTATTTAACGTACATTATTGGAAGGCATCAAGCTGGAAAAAGGTTAATTGGCAAGACTTAAAATGACTTTTAAAAAAATCTATCCACCACAAGCTGAAACAGATAATACAGGACTAGATTATCAACAGAATTAAATGTATAATTTTGTTCCTACATATTAGATGTACCCTGATGGCTGCAATATACAGAGTACTAGAGATAAATCAATTAAATACCTAGGTCTGGTTCTTGAAAATAACTCTGCTGCAGCTGTCACAACGGCAATAGCTGTCCTAAAATTTTCCCCGTTCTATGATATTTCTGCATTTACCTCTTTTTTGTATTTCCATGGGATTTTGACTGCAGGTTGACAGCAGCACTGTGCCCCAGATCTCCATGCTGCTTTGTGAAGTAGCAGAGCTGATTTTCTTCAGTCTTGAAAGTTCTATGTAGCTATGTATTTAGTGCCCATTCAAACAATGCAGTAATGGTTAGCATACAATAAACCAGTAAATAAAAATATCTAAAGCAAAATAAACAACAGAAAATCAATACAAGTAATTATTAAGTTTTTAGAAACTAAATTTATGGCAGTCTTCCAGATGGCAGCTGTAATCATCCTGACCCAAATGCTCAAGGCAAGAGCCTGACTTTCACTGTCTGTTAAGGGATTGGATGAGCAGATCATTCCAGAGGGTAAACATAGCCATGAAAAAAATAGGGCTTAGGGTCGAGTTAGTTTCCTGCTAGCATGAACTCCTGATAAGTCCCATCTCCTGATTTCTTGGCCTTCTCCCCTTGCAGTTATCCTTGATGTTCAAGGGTAGTTAGTCAAGCAGTGCCCGTGTTTCTGAAAATGTTTTACTCTGTGCAAACCCAGCAACATGGTCTAGGCAGGAAGCCAATTTTGGTGCTCCCTAATTGATCACGGGGAAAAACATTAACAAGCTCTATTGAAACTTGAAGTAAGTAGCCATGGGGACAACAGACAGACATCCCATCCCCCTTGCTCTCCTAAGTTTAAAATGTAAACCTTAATGTAAATTTAATGTGTAAATTTAATGTAAATTAAAATGTAAATTTAATATAAATTTAAAGTATAAATTCTCCTAAATTCCAATTGTAAATTGTAACTTAACTTTAAGACCACAAGTGGTTACACATAGCATTTCACTACATATTGCACAATGTATGATTATATATGTGATAAATAAAATCTGAATCTGATAATCTATATCTTCACAGGAAGTGAAGTTGGTCACTTTTCTAGTTCCCAGGTCCAAGAATAACCATTTACCTCTGCCTTGCTAACATTCATTTTTAGTTTAGTGTATTTCTTTTCATTCAGGCTATCTTCACTTCCAAGCAACTATTCAGCATCTGTGCAACATCTCCCGATTCAAATGGAATAGAAGATCAGAATGTGAGTCATTAATAGGCAGCGGACAGGAACAGATTACAGTAATTGTAATACAATGTTTTCATTTCCTGCTATAACAAAATATTATAGTCAACACTAGCAAAATCTGCTAAGGGATCTAAGATGTTCAAAATAGTACCACTTCCCAATTTCTCTCTGACCTCAATCAGGGCAAACAAGATTGTTTTGGTGCAGTACCCAGATTTCTAGTGAGATTGGAATGCATCTAGACATTCAATTTTCTTAAAATCTGTATGTAAGCAGGAGCACTGTTTCTAATTCTTGGCTAAAGAAAAAGTTACTAGTCAGTGGATTATAGTTATCCAGATCCAGGAAGTACTCCTTAAGGTGAGAGTGGGCTTCTCCTGTTTTTTAGAATAGTAACCCTAATTACTCATAAAGTGAGCCGATAATAGCACAGAATCAGGAGGACAGAGAAGTACTGGGGTATCATCTCATTAAAAAATGTCTGGGGATTGGTTGCAAGAATTTGTAATTGGTGTTGGGTCGCACACACCAAATGGGTGCCCTGTTAGGTGTTTGAGACCCAACATTTCCCCACCTAAACTAGGAAAAGTAGCTTCTGAGGTGGTCTTGAAAAATCTCAAGGCCTGAGATTCTTCTGTTATTTATGCTAAGGCTTGCTATTAAATATTGACTCGGGTTTTCATTGAAACCACAAACCGCCTTCCTTAGAACACCATAGACCCCAAGCTGGAGAAACATGAGTCACCCATTGTCATAGACATTATCCCTTTTGGGGGAGAGATTATTGCAATTTTTGTATTCCAAAAATTAATATATAAAGGATTCATAAATGCTTGGGAATTTTTCCAGGAACAATGATTATAATTCTGTTATTTTGGGATTATGCTGATACCTTGGCTGTGCTGTTGAATAGTGTGGTGAGAAAAGCCTTACAGAAAGTGCCTTAGTTTTCTGAACAATATCTGATGATGAAGTGAACTGATAGACAGCTAGAGTACAAGTAGTGAATATGACTGCACAGAGATAGTGTCCAGTTATGCCAACTGGGTGGAGGTAAAACTTGTGAAAAACCAGATTTCAAGAATCTGTCTAAATGTATAATGAGTAAATTCATACAAAATATATAGTGAGTAGGTTCATTCATTTTGAAATTAAAAACATTATGAAAGGGACCGGTCAAAGCATTGAACACATCCAAAATAAAGATTCTAATGAAATCTAATTCATTACCGAATCTGGAAGTCTGGGTCCAGTGGATTTTCTGGAATATCCTCTTTTCTTTTTCTTCCCCTAGAGCCAAATTGCTTTCCCCAGGAAGTAGCAAAGACAAAAGCAACTAGCAAGCTCCTTCCTGACTAATTGAAGCCCAAAATAAAGGAAAAGTAAGGGAACGGTATTCAGGAAATTAGCTAAATGTCCATCTTAGATTTCCTTACTACCCAAAGAAAGTATTATCATAGCCACTGTATGTGCATTCAATCCAATGAGGACCTCAGTAAGATTTACCAACCTTTGTACAGATCTAGGCCAATATTTCTACCTATAATATTTGCTCTTAGATACACTGTTTCAGATATCTGAAATAAAGACAGAACTAGAGCTAGCAATATAACTGATGGCTGGCATTGGGCCTGAATAGGGAGTCCCTTATACTTATTAAAGGAATTTATAGGCTGCTATAAATTCTAGAATCCAAATTAGAAGGATTCGTTTATTTATTTATTAAACATCTTCATACCATCTTCATGACAGGCAGCTGAAATGTGATTGCTTACAGCTCAAGGGTATTCCATGCATTTTTACTGTGCTGTGCAAAACAGAAAGGTTCTAGTGAAAGAAATCACAGGAAGAGGAATTCCTGACCAGGAGTTTGCAATGTCCATAAACAGAAGAAAGAGAAGTCTAAGAGGAGGAAGATCAAGGACAGAGCATACTTGAAACAAGGCATTTTAAATGGCAACATCGCTATCTGACTTTACAATAATAATTTAGACAAGCTGCATTTCAAACCCGACCTCTGACTTTCCTGCTTTATTTTATTAACAAGTATAGCATTTGTAATAAACACCAAGGATGTTTGCTGCCAAAAAAGTATCTCAGCTGAGCTCTAGTAGCTTGCTGTTTGCTTCATGGTCCTACAGAAAAATCCATAAGAAAGGCCAAGGAAGGAATAAGCAGTGGGTTTTGAGATAAACACCATCTCCTAGTGTCAGACATTTACCAAGAATGTAACAATTTAGCTTTTTGAAATCAGCCAATAGAATACAGTGTGTGTTTCTCTTCTAATTTTCTTAATGAAAAGAAATCCCAGAATTTTAAAGCAACTTAAAGATGAATGGACGGATCAGCTTTTCTGCACCTGAAAAAAAGAGACAGAGATGATCAAAAACTCATTGGGAATCCTTCCAACTTTATGCTGTTTATTGGTGTTGCAGATCACTGATCCTAATGCCTATTTTCACTAAGGAAACATGGATGGGCTGCTGTTTTGCCTTGAAAAGTCCAGGTGCAAAAGTGATAAGGACTTCTCCCCATATATAAGATTTATACAAGAGACGTACATAAGCCATTAAATCAGGTGCTAGAAAATGTGAAATTTCTTCCTGAAGCCAGTTCATTTTCTTCTCTAATTTATGGATCCTTCTATATTCCTTTATGTGCTATACCATAAATATTTTCTGAATGCTATTTTCATATTCATATTGAATTTGATGGGAAATAAATTACTTTCTTTTTTTTCAAAGAAGAATAAATCTTTCAGTAACATTCTCACAAGAGTGAGGTTAATGTTTAGCGATTTTGTTACTTTCAGGTTGACAAATATGTGTGTCTATCCTGTTTTTCACTGCGATTATTTTTTTCAGAGAGATGTAACTTTCTCTCCCTGTTTCCACTTTAAAATAAAATTTCAAGGCTACACATCATGTTGTAACTCTTTTCTCTTCAGATAAGTGCAAGTAGTCCTCGACTTACAACAGTTCATTTAGTGACCATTCAAAGTTTCAACAGCATTGAAAAAAGTGACACGACCACTTATGACCATTGTAGCAGACCCGTGGTAACATATCAAAATTCAAATTTTTGGCAACTGGTTCATGTTTATGACTGTTGCAGTGTCCTGGGGTGATTCCCCTTTACAACCTTCTGGTAAGCAAAGTCAATTGGAAAGCCAGATTCACTTAACAACTGTGTCAAGAAAGATCATAAAAATGGGGCAAAACTCACTTAGCAAATGTCTCACTTAACAACAAAAATTTGGGGCTGAATTACGGTCATAAGTAAAGAACTACCCGTATGTAAGAGGTGGTAAAGTGATTGAAAGATGAGCAATGGAAAACAGCCACCACTGCTATAAGAATAAAGATACATGCCAAAATATAACTAATACACATTCAAAAACATTGCGAGAATGAGAAAGAAAACAAAATTTTCTCTCAGTAGAAACCACTTTGTTTGGAAATTAAAATACAGATTTCAGCATAGATTGTTTCTCAGTTTAAGTTTCAGAATTCAGTTTCAATATTACTTATTGCTATAGGTACTGATTTTACAGTGTTTTGCAGTAAGACAATAAGAATTCCACGAGAAAGAAGGTTGTTAGCTGTCCCAGTGGTTGAGGATTCTGGTGTCATGTGGTACGTGTACTATTATCTCTGAAAGGGCCTGGATCCCTCTGTCCCTTTCCCTCAGTCACTGGCCTAATGTCTCAGGGTCTCTTGCTCTGCCCCTCGCCCTGGCCATCAGCCTGCTCTGGTCACTTGCCTGGATATCTCTGCTCATCCAACTCAGTTTGCCTCCACTGTCCACTAGTGGATCAGCTCCACTGTCTTCTGGTGTGTCTGGTGCCCTCTCTGGAAACAGCAGAGTAGAAGAGGAAGAACTGAGAAGATAACAAAATATAAAGACTACAAATACAAATAGAATGTCTGTTGCAACATAAAGCAAAAATGGTACCAATAGTAATAGGCACCTGTCCAAAACAACTGGTGCACCACTTGAACACCATTGGAATTGACAAAATCACCATCAGTTAATTGCAAAAGACAGCTTTACTTGGAATAGCTTACATCTTGCAATGATACTTTTAACATCATCAGACTTCCAGATCTGCCTTAAATATCCTTAAAGATCCATCTCATCCTGGGCACCCTTTTTTTTAACTATTACCATCTGGTAGACGGTTCAGGATAATAAAAACAAGGACAAACAGGCTGAAAAACAGTTTCTATCCCAGAGCAGTAGCTATACTGAATTCTACTGTATAGTGCAATATTAATGCAATATCAGGGGTTTTCAATTGTATAGAATGTGAAAGATGTCTGTCTGTGTTTTATTTTTGTGGCTATATTGTACACTGTAGATGGCATTTAATTTCGTTGCACGGGTTGCAATGCAATAAACTAAACTAAAATGTCAAATCTAGTCCAAACATCTGACTGACTATGGGAAAAACAGTAATAGAAATGCTGCTAATTGCCTTTTTGTCTATGGCATGGTGAAGAGATTGTGGGGCGATCCGAAGCTCTGTTATTGGCTGTAGATACCTCCCGCAAAGCCCTCTGCATCCGATAACAGAGCTGCAGATGCCTTCTGGAAGGTATCTGAATGCAAAACGGAGGCTGGGGCGATGCACACGTGTCTTCTTCTGCAGCTGCTTGCCGCCACCCGCATTTATCTTTTTGGCTGCAAAAGAAGCAGCCCCATGGACAAGCAAGGTGCATGTGGGAAATTATGACACCTCTAAAAAAGAAGCCCTAGCCAGTTTTTTTTTTTTTTGGGGGGGGGGGGGTTCAAAATAAAATAAGACCCGGGTGTATTTGGGGAGAAACACGGTAGTTGCTCAGACGATGTTATTTGCCCTCTGTTGCTGTTTATCTGGAGAGAAAGCAGACAAGCAATATTAGGGTCCTGGTGTTGTCTTGCATTTCAAGACCAGCAAAATGAAAGGTAACAGGGCAATAATATCTGTGGAAGAGGCCTAAATCAGCAAGGTATAGAGCAGAGCCTTGATGCAAGCCCCAGAAATGCAATGTACATAGGGACAGGGGTTGCATCACAACACTGCTCTGCCACCTCAACAATTTTGACACCCCCGCTCACCTTGATGCTTTTGATTGAGGGTCAGTTTCAACTTGCTTCATGAGGGATTGGGAGTAGATAGGAAGTGCCATGGACTAAGCACTAATAATTGGAGGTGTGGGGGAGAGAAATAAGATGGGGGAATGTGCAAAAGAGCACAACAAAAATATTGATATCCTGGCAACTTTCTCTGGGTTATTACTGCACTAAATCTATCAAACTAATTCCATCCTCATAAATTCAGCCCAAGACTAGAATATCAAGAGCAAACTGTCCAAGAAACACCATCCAAGTGGGTAATAAAAGGAAAGTTCTAGAGACAAAGTCAAATGGAAAGGATATCTTCTAGCACACAGTTTGTTAGACTGGGAGTCAAGGCAGATTTCCCACTAATAAATCTGTTACGTCTGCTTTGTTGTGCTGAGGCTGTTCCTTGAACATTAGAAGTTTCTGACCCTATCTGAACACAATTGGTCTTCGTCAAGCCTAATTCATCACAACAGATTAATTACTGAATAACTCTACCTTGTTCAGTTGACTTGTGGTGTAGCCAAGCATCCCCATGCTTCTCCATCTCTTTTTTTAGAATCCTTCTGTTCAAATCATGGTTATGCATTATTATGATAGTTATCAATTTCTTCTGGCTACTGGAACTCCCATTCAGTTTCGCTGCACACATGTTGTGCATTGACAATAAAAGATTGAGTTTAATTTCTTCTCCCTCTCCAGTGGTGGAATTCAATTATTTTTACTATCAGTTCTGTGGGCGTGGCTTGGTGGGCGTGGCTGGGGGGGTGTCATGTGACTGGGTGGGCAGTTTTGTAAGCAGGGCAATAAAGATTAGGCTAGAAACAACACCAGAATGTTTTTTCCTGCCTTCTTTACAGGATTAACCCTGTAAAGTGGAAAAAAACCAAAGGAGATTTCTTCTAACAACTGGTTCTCCAAACTGCTTAGAAAATTTACTACCAGTTCTAGCACATCAGCTACAACCTGCTGAATTTCACCTCTGTCCCCCCTCTCCTTTCCCCAGAAGTTAGATTGGTTCCATCCTTCTTAACATTTTGCAAGTGTTGTTCAAGACTTGGTTGTGTCTTCAGGCCTGCCTAGGAGCTTCTGGGGACCAGGGAGACATTTTAATGGCTCTCATGCTATGACTAATATAATCTTCTCCTGTTCTTATGTTTTTTCATAAGTTTTTAATAATGAAAGTTTTTATATATTAGGCTTTTCAAATTAAGTGTTGTTTGCTATTAGGTTTTTTTTTTTATGAGATGGACAACCATACAAATTTGACTATAGATAAAGAAAAAGAAAGGAGAGGAGAGGAAGTTGAGGTCTCTGAGTAACATAAAAGTTGTCAGCGAAGGACACAGCATTGCCTTCATGATGCAGAACAGCTCACTGAGGTGAAGCATGGTGGCTAGATAGATTATGAGCCTGATAAAGAAACCTCTGGCTTTTGCTGCTTTAGGCCTGGCACTTTGCAAAGTGGAAAATCCATTGTTGTTTGTTGTTGTTGTTGTTGCAGGTGTTAGAATGATTGTTCTTCTTTAACCTTATGTTTATTTATTTATTTTTT
>JAEANM010020162.1:0-12174 GCA_017656035.1 Myanophis thanlyinensis
AGTACCTTCTTTAATTTTAATATCGCATGTCATTTTATCATTTAAAGCTAATTTCCACATTTCATTATACCATTCTTTAGCTTTTCATAGTTTAAAAAAAAACATTTTGGCCATGGAAAAATAAGAAATTTAAGAACAGTTGGGAAAAGGCAATTTATAAGCCTTAATTTACTTCTAAAGGGACTTGCAATCCTTTAATGATCAACTCACCAGAAATCCAAACACTAGTGCTATCCCCAGATAACACAGCTTTTGCTTATTTTAAAAAATACATTAAAGATGTAGCCAATTGTGACAATTTATTTACAGTGCAGGAGTATGGTAAATCTTTGTTCTTTTTCCCACACTGAAGGGACTCAGCAGCCAAAATTGCTACCATGAATCCTAAGGATAGCAAATAAATAGACTACTTGAAGGAAGGCCTCTAATTCTTTACACAGGGTGTTAAGAGATTTTCCAATCCCTTACTTACATTCTTAAATTCTAGAGACATATTTTTAAACTAAAAGTTTGTATCTAAATATTCTTAGAAGGCTATTTTTTCCATTTGTATCTCTGCAACAGAAGGAATAAAATCAGCTCATTCTGCTTAAAATTCCTAAAAGTTGCCAAGTAATTTGCAACAATCTGAGGCCAATTTTCATTAACAGCTGTTCCAGTCTAGGACTCATCTTTCCACATATTACTTGTTAGGAAAAATATTTGTATGAAACAATAGTATTTTAAAGCAGGAACTGTCAATTTCTGGGATTCCAGAATCTGCTGAGCCACTAATTTTGGCATTCCTCATCTCATCACTGACCTTGCTGGCTAAGACTGCTGGGCATTGTAGATCAGCAACTTTCAGAATGCCACAAGACATCTAATCCTATCTTTTAATACATAGGTCAGCTAAAGTCTAGCCCATTGCATCATAATACTTTCCTCATTCTGGAAAATCTGCTAAATGATAATTCCCTAGATGTCTGAGGATAATAGCTAATAATATCCCTTGCCAGCATACCTGATAATTCAGGGAGCCACAGATCTACATACTTAAAGACTATTCATTTAGTGACTATTCAAATGGGGATGAAAAAAGTAATTTATGACTGTTGCAGAGTTCCTATTGTTACATGTTTGTGATCTAAGCACTTGACTTTACAATGGTTGCAATATCACAGGGTGACACAATCACCATTTGCAACTTCCTAGCCGGTTTCCAATAATCAAAGTCAATGGAGGCAAAAAAAGGTTGCAAAAATCAGACATGGTCTTAATGACTGAATCCTCTGTCAGAGGTTCTGGTCCCAATTGTCATCATAAATCAAGGACTACCTATACTGTGGTTGAAGAGCAATAGGCTGTAGAACATTGCCTGATGGGCATTAAGCTTTTGACAAGTTTAGCATTTTAGGAAGAAGAAAAAACATTTTGACCTTTTCCTAGGATTGGTATGCAAGTAACTTACCTGAGCTACCTGATGGTAAATACCAAGGGCAGCTCATATTCACATAGGTGCCAGGAATACCATCAGGCCAGCAGACATAGCTGTCAAAAGTCCTGTTGCAAAACTTTCCTTCTGTGAATAGAGAATAATTTAGAAGAAGTCAGCAGAGGAAAAAACCTCAATAAATAACATTGTATTATATGTATTACTTTTATTATTTGACTTTACAGAAGATATTTCCACCCTGCTTTTTTATCATTAAATATGATTTCAAACCAGCAAATTGAATTTTAGAAGGAAACGTTTAAGATTTAATCTTACAATTAAACCTCAAAATCCAACAGCTCAAATCCTCAATTAGATTTTTAAAAAGCCATTCTAGCATTGCAGGTCATGGCAATGGTGCGCTTTCCCCCCCCTTGAACTAAATCTTTCTCAGAGATTTTGTTCTCACAACATTTATAGACCTGCTATCGATCATAAATTACTTAACTGTAAAAAGGAAGTAGTCACTGCACAAATTGTTGCAATATTCTTTACAGCACATTTGACAAAATCTTTAAACTATGTATATATTTATATGTTCAGAATGAATCTTAAGAACAGAAGCAAATATTGGTGCTAGGTTGACTATTTTACTGACAAAGCGAAAATTACACTATTAGATTTAAGTATTCTTAATAAAAATTAGACATATTTGATCATTTAATAAAGAATATTACACTAATAAAAGTTTCTATATCAAGGACTGGAAACTGGTCAGTGTGCATGTATGCATACTGCATATACATAAAATTTGCAGGCAATTCAGGAAATCACAAATTTTTCTGGTTTCAGCTGATAAACAGAAACCACATGATAATGATTTAAATAGCTAAGACTATAGGTATGGTCAAGAAAGCAACAGTTGCTTACAACACATAATACCTGGTATTGTCTTACTGGTCTATCAAATTATTCAGAGACTTCATGTGTTTGTCCTAGACAGAGATCTTTTTGTCATGTTGTTTTTAATTGTAAATGATATGCATGATACACTGCAGAAATTCCCACTCAAAAGACTGTCATGCAGCAGTATTCAACATATTAAAACTACAACAGGATTTATTAAACAATGACATTAACCGTATTACCTGCCCACAAAGATAAAGGGAAATTAATTCCATCTGACTATTATTATCAGAAGTAAGAGTAATTCTCCATGGCTGTTACTGTTAGTGCAATTCTGAGAGGGAGCAGTGAAAAAATGGTTCAGAATGAGATCTAAAATTTTATCTTTATGAATTGATTAGATTCAGACATACAACCAAATATTATAGCGATTAAGACTTTCCTAAAAATCAAACCAGGCTGTTGTTTCTAATGCTTTTTATAGCTAAAACCCCCAATATTTTGTGATACAGTACAGCAAAATATGCTTTTAAAATGTTTAATGGTAGTTGTGAGAAAGTATACAAACTGATCTTTGTTTGAAGTTTGAATCTTATTAAAACTCTGCTTTTGGAGTGTTTGGCAACATTTTTAGACAATATTCTATAGCTCCACAAAGTTGATGGATATGTTTGTGGCTGCCATGTACAGTATTTTAAGAAGCCCTACCTGCCACAAGAGGGGGCGTTTCTCGGAGATACTTTAAACACTGAAGCCGATATTCTTCCCAGTTCTGCTTTAGGGAGGGAAATGAGGAATATGGTTTCTGAAAAGAAAAAAATGAGCCTATTAAATCTGATTGTCCATTATTTTCCCATAATATTAAAACAACTACGGTATTTATCATGTGATTATCTCCTCAAATCCACAACAGGAAATCATGAACTAGTACAGAGACAATTAGTAATTAATATTCAACAAAATACTATTTTTGGCTAAATTTTGCTATAGTAAACTTTGCTATGCATTTTCTAACTCTAAAACAGGAAATTGATACTAACAATCATTCTTAACTTCACTTATTGATAGCCAACTACAAATTAATTATTCATAACTTGTTCCTTTATGCATTGTTTTGTTGGCATCTGACATGATTTATTATAATTACACACTGTCTCCACTATGCAGGGGCTTCAATGTTCTTTAATGAACAGACATCCTTTCAAAATTACAAAATTGCTAGATATGTTTGACAATCTTATAGTTGATCCTGATTGCATGAATTTGGGGGAGGAGGGTTACGGGATTTTGCATATCCATGCTTTATTTCTGGCAAAAAAAAAAAGTAGAAGAGAGAAAATCATTGATTTTTATCCATCCTGATATAAATAAAGAACATGGCAGTTGGGCACTATCCAAGCTGACACCAGCCAGAGCATATAGCAACTCAAATAATTAATGCAAAGTTTGAAAGATGTGGAGAGACCTGACCCATAGAATTGTCAAGAGTCAAACATGACTGGATGGATAATGTCGTCATCATACCTGGTAATTTTCAACAGTTTTAGCCCTGTTCATCACACTGAGAGTTTTATAGTGCTCCCTTTTATATTCCAGAAACATATTGTTAAATTTTCTACATACACTGTACATTAAAAGTACATCACTTACCTTTTTGTATACTAACATGGCTAATTAAGCACTGAAACCAAGATCACTGCCCTCCACAGAAGTTAGGTTACTGTTAAAGGTGTGATTGTGAACACTGCTTTCTGCTATGCATTTCTGTATTTTTCTGCATGTAACTGAAAAAAGAAGCAACTGAAAAGCCACCCTTGTTCAGCCTTCACATACATGAAGAAGACATTGAGGGAAGAAGGAATTGTTTTTCTGTAACAAACAAGCCAATGCTATTATAAGCTATTATGATCAATTACAAAGGTGCTCTTGGAGAATCATAAAAGGCAATTCAACCTATGTACTTGTTATACAACATGCACATTTATTAACTGAATTTATTTGTATAGTTTTTGATAATAATTACTCTCTTTATAATGTAAAGGTCCCTGCTGTGAGTCTAATCCTTGACAGTATAGTTCTTGCTGAAATCTGAATTGCAACTGTGGATCCAATTTAGGAATTAAAATTGAGAACAAGCAGATTTAGCTCCAGTAATTTGTGGGCATATTTAGATTTAAAAAAAATAAAATAAAATGTAATAGTGTTATATTCATCCTGGCATGGATATAACTGTTGAAGCATTTTATAAGATGAATCTTTTATGAATAATGATAACCATAGTTTCGCACTATAATTAAGCTACTACTGGATGGAATTGGTTTTAAGGGTTTACAATAGCTGCAGCAAACACCAGCTTCAAAATAACTGTTCCACAGTGATGCAAGAGAGGTAATTAAAGCTAGATTAAATAGGGAATAGAAGTAATGGCTTCTAAAAAAAAATGTTACTAGGCATGGCATGTAACATATGGGTTTAGACACAGAAATTTCTGTCATTAAAAATGGATCCACATCAGATTGGAAAGCAATAAGATACCACCAAGCAATACTCTGGGTCCTATAGTATTCAACAGTTTAGTTAATGACTTGGGTGAAGGGGCTAAGGGGATAGTTACAAAATTTACAGATTATAAAAAATTATAAGGAATGCCTTAGAACCAGAAGAAAAAAACTAAATAGGCTTGAACAATGGCCAAAATGTACAGGATGAAATTACAAAGAAAGATAAAAAGATGGGGCAGATGTAGTTTGGCAACTAAAGGATCGAGGCATTTTTGTAGATCGCAAGTTGAACATGAGCCAAGAATGTGATGCAGCTACTATTTTGAGATCTATTAATATGAGTTTGAGTACTCATCACAAAAAGTAATTATCCCATTATATTTTAGCTTGATCAAACTCAACCTGGAATAATATTATTTTCAATGTCCTTTTTAAACTGCAATGAGCTTAGAGGAGGGCTATCAAATGGTGTGCAAGACTGGGAGGCATGACCATAAGGAATAGCGAAAGAAGTCTAATAGAAGGCAATTGAAATAACAGCAGAATGATTAACAAATAGAGAAAGAAGAGATCTTGTCTGAGAAAGGCAGGATCAGAATCAACTGATTTAACTACAGAAAGTAGATTCAAATTAGGTTATTGAGAGAAGTTTCTTGATAGTATGAACTGTCATCCAGTAAAATAGATTGCTTCATGAAGTTATAAGTTGCCTTTCAATGAAAATCCCCAGAGAGACATCAACTCAAAATGCATCAAAATGCTTTAGCAGGTACTGCACAAAGAAAAGATTAGAGTTGATCGAATTCTGTAATTGCTTCCATTTGTGTGATTCTACATAAAGATAACTAAAATATAAACCAACACTTAAATAATCATTTCAAATTTATACTGCAGTGTAAGTTTTAGCAAATATTTGACATTAAAAAGTCCAGTAAACGTCAAAGGAATGTTCTATCTTGGTTAGTCTGCAGTGTCATGGTTGTGACACAATAATCACAAAACTATTAGTCGTCATAATACTATGATAAACTTTGCTAAAGTTTAATGATTTTAGTGATTTTTGCTAAAATAAATACAGGTAATCCTCGACTTATAACAGTTCATTTAGTGGTTTTACAAATGGCACTGAAAAAGTGACATGACCATTTTTTGCGCTTGCAACATTTGTAACATCCCCATGATTATGTGATCAAACTTCAGATGCTTAGCAACTAGTTCATTTTTATGACTGTTGCTGTGTCCCACGGTCCCAAGATCACCTTTTGCAACCTTTTGACAAGCAAAATAATGGGAAAGCCAGATTCATTTAACAACCGTGTTACCTACTTATCAGTTCAGTGATTCATTTAATAACAATGGCAGGAAAGGTCATAAATTGGGGCAAAATTCACTTATCAAATGTTTTACAGAAATTATAAATTAATGTATATTAATTATACATATAAATTATATATAAATTCCTTCTATAGAATTGAAATAAAGGAATACTATTTTATTACTTTAAGCGAAGATTTTAACAGTTACTTTATTACTTTAACCACTCCAGTCTGTAGTTGTTTTTATATTATGTCTAGCCACGCTTTGGAATATTAACAAACTATATTAAGAAAAACAATAAGATAGCCCTTCTTGCAAGAATGTCTAATTTATAGGGTTCCATTTTAATAGAAACATCATGTTCTTGTAATTCAGGCCAATAACATTCAGAAAAATCTTAATTTTCAGACAACATATATCAGATTGATTTAAAAAAATACAATGTAGGAATGAAAATCAAATCAAAATGTGTATTAACATATAATACACAAAAAAAGCATTTTGCAAGTAAAAACAATGAATATATATGAGCATTTTCATGAAATGTTGTTTTGACATAACTTTCCCCCAAAATCTAATGAACATTCATCTTCAGCCCCCTTAAAAAGCATAAGCCTAGTCAAATGCTTCTGACTAAATAAGCTCAGAACAATTCCAACTGAAAATGTAATTGTAGAATTTAATTATTTCTTTAACTGCAAAGTATGTTAACACAATCTGTACCAGGAAAGTGCCTTACATCATATGCCAATACATACAGCGTTAGCTATGTCAGATATGATCTTTTGTTCCATCAAAGCTTAAGCCCTCTTGCTAAATTACCCACATTTCTTTCAGAAGATAGTTACAATACATTTCACACTCCATTTTACAGAAAGCATTTCAGATATTCTATATTTCTTACACAGGAGGACTCTGTGACATAATGATAATCGAGAGTTTTTCTGTAGTCCTTAGCACTGTGGGAGTCCAGTGGAAATCAATAAATATATATTGTGTACATGATGAAAACTTGTGGGCTGGAAATTAGATTTTGTACATTTTTATTCAATTTTTAAGCTCACAACAATTTATTGTACTTTGTCTTTAAATTTCCTAACTAAATCAAGACTCCCAGATTGGTTAGTGAAGGCTCTGAATGTGCCTTGACTGGAGGGAAAATACCATAAAGCAGTTCTCAAAACGCAAAGCCTCCAGCAGATCTTACACCTAAGTGTACTTCTGGGAACAATATGATTTCTCATGGAATTGGACAATGTCTTGAGTACATATTTCACTAAGATGAGAAAATACATGAAAAGCAAAATACAGTATAAGTTGCACATGGGATGGCAATGGAATGAATGAGATACAGAGCACAAATTGTGCAGAGACCAGAAACCATTCTGGCACTACATTTCATTTAATCTCAGAATTATCAATTAGCCAACTGAATAACAAACTCAAACAAGAATCAAATGGAAATGCATTGCCAATTTTATAAACCAATTTTTATTTTTGACAACAATAGAAAATACACTAAATTCATGTTTGCCACTTTTCAGATTCAGGATTTCATACTGAAAATCTTACATATGCATTTTGAATAAATGATTCAAACAAGAACCACTCAGGAGTGCTTTTCAATTATCAAGAACCAAAGACAGATCTAATACCCATCTAGATTAAGTATCTTGGAACAATCATGAAATTAACAGTAAAAGGACATTTTTAAAAAGAGTAGTGAGAAACAGCCCTTTGCCTTTGAACCTAAGGCAAACCTTCTTACAAGAAGGAATCTACTGCAAAAAAAAAAGGGGGGGGGATGACAGAACAGTGTGATTAACACTCCTGTCCATTGCATGTACATGTATCATGGACAAACATTGCTTTACAGGTAGTCATTGTTTAGTGACCACTTATTCAGTGATTGTTCAAAGTTGTGATTGTGTTAAATGACTGGAACTTATGACCAGTCCTTGAAAGTCCAGCTGTCACAACATTCCTGTGATCATGATCTGGGAACTAGCAACCAGCTCATAGTAACACCAGTTGCAATGCCTTGTGGGTCATGTGATTGCCATTTGCTACCTTTCCTGCCAGCTTCCACAAGCAATGTCAATGGGGGATGTAGCAGAAAAGGCTGCAAGTCACTTTGATAAGGCTCCCCGACCTGGCAGCAATGTTCCTCACATAATGGTTGGTAATTCTTGGTTACTGACAGCAATGGGAACTGTTGGGATTGCCATTATTAAGGTATGCAGTCATATGACATAACGTTTTTTATGTATTACCGTTGTTAATCAAGGATTATCGCTATTTGAAAAAGGTCTATGTAATTGAAGTACCGACTAGTTTGTCATCTCATAGGTTGAAAATATTCCTTAGCCCTGATTAAAGTAAATACTAGGTTGTTTATGCTATCTCCTGGGCATTCAGGTCAATAAAAAGTTGAGATCTTAAATAAATTAGTGTCAAAGCATAAACTATTCCAGCACCAGTGCCCATCCCCAAAGCAAGAGCAAATAATTTTTTAAAAATGATCTGATCATCTGCAAGCAGGAGATTTGACCACTTGGCAACAAAAAGAGATTGGTGAACATCACTATCAATTTGCCTCCTTCTGATGCACTGCCCAGAAACTTTAACCAGTGGAAACCAAAGAGACAGGAACATCTTCTTGGCTTGCCTTTTTCAAGACATGCTAGCCAAAGCTCAGGCAGTAGTGAAATTGTCTATGGACTGCCTCTGGGGCATATGCTTCTCCCTTGGTAATGCTCCCACCCAAATTGAGGTTGGCCACACTCCAGGAGAAGCCATCTCTTAACCTTGCTGAAGAACAGCTGTTTCAGTTACACCGAAAAAGACCAAGAAGAGCTTCATCTTTCTAGGAAATAACTTTGAAATTTCATTGAAAACAAAACACTATAGCTTTGCACAATATCCAATATTTAGTTGTTTCCAAACAATTTACTTTCTTAAACCCTGTCTTGGGATTAGATGCAATGACCCTCATTCTCCTATCGCATATAACAGAGAAATTATCACAAGCTATTCTACATTTTACACCAATCAACATAAATAGCTGGTTGGGATTTTTTTTTCTAAATACAATAATTCAGTACAGTTCATTGTTATATTAGCTAAATATTAAAAAATAATAATTTTGGGTGCAATATACAACTGGTCCTTGCAGTTCCAGCCAACACAGTATGCAAGTAGTCCTGAATTTGTGATCTGGGTGCTTAGTATCTAGTAGGCAATTAAGATATCGCAGTGAGCTGTGGACACCTGATTATGGCTTTTGGCATTCCCTACCATCATCCTACAAGCAAAGTCAATGGGGAAGCTAGTAATGCTGGAAATTGGGATCATATGAGGTCCTCCCTTAGTGACCCATGCAGGTGACACCTACAATTGGGACTTCTTGAATTACTGTTACTAAGCATTGTGTTTTATGACTGCATTACTTTGTGATGGAAATTCTGGTCCCAATTGCCTTTGTAATCCAAGGATTATCTTTTATTAGATTTATATTCAACTTTTCACTTATGAGCTCATGTTAAACTTTAACAGAATGTATTACAATCTAAGAAACTAAAAACTGATGGAGATGGACTTTCACTCTTTTGCTTTTTTAGGGGGGCGTCAAGCCTTTTTAAGTGAGTGTGTTACAATGTTCTAGATAAGATTCATTCAGCAGGTATTATACAACTCTTCTTGTGTTTTTCATTTCCCAGTCAAATCACAAAACACTGCTTTGATGCAGGAAGTCTTTTGAAAGGTTAAAAGGTTGTAACTAAAGCAAACAAGGCACAGGAGGGCACTAACATGAATCACAGCTTCCGATGAAATACATCACCACTTTATGAGCCTGCTTTCATCTATTGGAATAGCTAATATGAGCTGTTTAAGGAATTGGAAGGAAGGGCTGGGGAAAGAAAGGTGTACTATCTGAAGAGCAAATGAAGATAAAGTACTCACTGGAGATGAAGGTATAAGCTGGGGAGCAGGCAATTCCCATTTCTTCTCTCTACTGACAATCTAGAAATAAGATAAATATAAGTTGAGGGACAAAAGCTCTGCACTACAAATGAAAAAAAAGAATAAGGCAATTATTTTGTTTCTTGTATTTCAAAAAAGCCATTTGGTGTAGAAATGGAAAGAGATGGAAAGAGAAGTTAAAATCTGAAAATGACTCAGCTTCCAAAGTTACTTACTGCTCATTGTCTGTAATGGACTGGGGGTCCATTTCTTCTAGGGAACAAGAGGTACACAATTTAGTGGCACAATAAGATGAAAAGGCCATCAGAATAGGCCATCATCAAAGGGATTTTGGATACATTGTTTAAATATGTTACATTTGAGTTTCACAGTTTTCTATGTTTTTCCATCAACAGTTTATTAATTTAAAGGCTTGTTCTTAATTTAATTTAATTTAATAGCAAAATTTCTATACCGCCCCTCTCCCGAAGGACTTGGGACGGTGTACAGCCTTCTAAAAACAAAATCAACAAAAGTTAAAATACAATTAAAACAGATAAAATAGATTGGCTGAAATAAAAATTAAGATAACCAAAAAGTTAAAAATTTAAAATTTAAACAATTCAAACAATTTTAAAATTTAAAACCCCTTAGGTATTAAGCCAGACCGGCTTGCTGGAATAGATGGCTTTTAAGTGCACGCCGGAAGACCCGGAGGTCTGCAATGGTCCGAATCTCCAGGGGCAATTCGTTCCATAGGGAGGGCGCAGCTACAGAGAAGGCTTGTACCCTTCTGTCAGACAGGGGCTGTGAGACAACACTGTCCCGACAGTGGAAACCCGAGGAGGCCTGCCCTGTGGGAACACACCGGTCGGCTGGAGGCTGACGGTGGCAACAGGTGGTCCCATAAGTACCCAGGTCCCAAATCATGGAGTGCTTTAAAGGTAAGCACGACCTTGAATTGCACCCAAAAGGCCACAGGAAGCCAATGCTGCTCGAGCAGGAGAGGTGTGATATGGGAGCTCCGAGGAGCTCCCGAAATTACCCGCGTGGCCTCATTCTGTACCAACTGCAGCCTTCGGATGCTCTTCAAGGGGAGCACCATGTAGAGAGCATTGGCATGGTCCAGACGGGAGGTCACAAGGGCAGAAGTGACTGTACGAAGAGCGCCCCGATCCAGAAAGGGCCGCAACTGGGTGATCCTATGGACCTGATAAAAGCCCTCCCTGGAGACAGCTGTGATATGCTCATCTAATGACAGCCGTACATCCAGGAGGACACCCAAGCTGTGAGCCCCTTCTGCGTGGGACAAAGTTTCCCCCCCTCCCACAGCCAGTAATGGAACAAGCTGGCTGTATCTGAGCGCAGGAAACCACAGCCACTCAGTCTTGGCCTGGTTGAGCTGGAGCCTGTTTTGACCCATCCAACTCCACACGGCCTCCAGGCAATGGCCCATCACTTCGACGGCTTCATTGGGGTGGCCTGGGGTGGAGATGTACAGCTGCGTATCATCAGCATACTGATGAAAACTCACCCCAAAGCCAAGGATGATCTAACCCAGTGGCTTCATATAGATGTTAAACAGCAGGGGCGAGAGCTCCGACCCGTGAGGCAACCCACATATTAGGGGCCTCGAAGTCGATCTCTGCCCCCCCTGCCAGCACGAATTGCGAGTGGCTGGAAAGGAAGGAGAACCACCGTAGCACGGTGCCCCCCACACCCAACCCCTCCAACTGCTGCAACAAGATACTGTGTCGACAGTATCGAAAGCTGCTGAGAGGTCTAATAGGACCAGGACATAGGAATAACCCCTGTCCCGCGCCCTCCAGAGATCATCAACCAACGCAACCAAAGCCATCTCCGTGCTGAAACCAGGCCTAAAGCCCGATTGGAGAGGATCCAGATACAACGCTTCATACAGATGCTGAGGAAACTGTCATGCCACCACGGTCTCAACAGCCTTTGCTAGAAAATGAAGGTTGGAAGGAGAAGAAGTCACCATCTTTTATGACTTAGCTGTTTTTGTTGAGATTAAAAGAAGAAATATTGGAAAGGGAGTTAAGGGAATTATGA
>JAEANM010020163.1:0-12174 GCA_017656035.1 Myanophis thanlyinensis
GCAACTAGCCAGATTTCTGAAGCTGATTCTTTTCAGGAACAGAGATTAACCTTTTTCCTTCCAAACAAAGCTGAATATGTAAAATTATCCCATCAATAAACACATCACCAAGCACAGAATTAAACTTCACCAAAGTTACAATATAATAAGGGGAGAGTCAGTTTCTGTAAGAAACTGTAAAGATTGTTAGAAACAACTGCCTTCTTTACAGGATTAAGCTTATAATGTTAATCTTTATAGGATTAACTCTGTAAGGTGGAAAAAAACCAAGATATTTTTTCTAACAACCAGTTCTCAGAACTGCTTAGAAAATTTACTACCGGTTCTAGCGAACTGGCTAGAATCGGTTGTATTTCATCTCTGACCCTGTTGCCTACTTAATCTCATCCCGAAGACAAGTGTTGCTGGACCATGTGCCCAGTTCTGTGTCTTGGATGCTTGTGCCTTGTATCCTGAACTGTTTGAATTGGTCAAATTTCTTGGTTTCTTGGTCTTTGTGTGTGCCTGTTGGACTTGGTAACCCAGTGACTATAGCTATGCTGAACTCAGAATCTGAACTTGCATAATGGGAGTGCTTTCTGAGGACCTGTTGGGGGTTTGAATAAACACCTGTAGAACTCTTGCTGTACGTGTGTGTGTGTGTATGTGTGTGTGTGTATGGGGAAGCACACTCTGTAACAGCTTGTTCCCTCAAACAACAATCCCTTCCCCCATGGCCTTGTGGTAGCAAGTGAAATTCTGTTTTTTCCCAAAGCTTTGGGAGATTAATTCTAACAAGCAATACCATAACAAACAAATTTTAGCTACCAAGTTTGGGAGTTTAATTTTGGATTTTACTATTTTAGTTGATTATTACATTGATTTTTGTAATGTACAGAGTGTTTCTTGACTAACTTCTGTAAACTGCCTTGATTCTGTTATGCTTCAGGCAATGGCCACAGCTCATAAACAAGCAAACAAAGTTTCTGATAAATTGATCTTATGCCGAAAGTCCTGAATCCCATTAAATCCTTATTTTATTTCCCCAGAGAGACCCTCCCATGTAATCCCATTTATGCACAGAACTAATGAGAACCAGACTTTGCCTAATACTATTAAGGGTCCTTAAAATGAGTTTAGTGCCCGGCACAGGGGTGTCAAACTAGTGGCCCACGGGTCGGATGCATCACATGCAGGCCATACCCACTTCAGCTCCACAAAGGGAAAAAACATTGCAATATGTCACGAATATGACCTGGCGAGTTTGACAGCCATGGTTTAGCCTATTAACAATTCCTGATTTGCAGGCTCTTGACCCTCTATGGCACAGCAGTGGGGAACTATGCCCCCTTTATGGCTTGTAGACTTCAATTCCCAGAATTCCTAAGCCAGCTTTATGCAATGAGCATGCGCTGAAATCCAAAAACTTATGAAGGAGGTAATGTTATCACTTTAAGTACACTGATATACTGTAATGTTTTTATTTAAAATCCCAGGTGTGATTGTTGTTTTCCCCTTTCCTCCTTATATTTCCCTTTTCTCTATAAGATCTTTTTTATGTTTACAGATTTGGCTTTTTTGATCTTAGAAAATAATTTCTTAATATTTAGATGTAGATTTAGAATTAGGTTTTTTTAAATTTGGTTAATGCATTTTATGGATTCATGGATGAGAACAGGCAGATGTGGCAGAGCAGAAAACTACTTTAAAATAATAACAGAATAACAGAGTAGCAAGGGATCTTGGAGGTCTTCTAATCCAACAATTTCTAGTATTTTGGGAAATGCCAGTTGAGAGTCTGTGATGGTATTAAAAAATTATCTCGCTTGGCAAGTTATATGCCTAGTAGAGATTGGCTCTGCATATCATTTTTTTTCCAGGCAGCAGAAATGTGGCTAACTTGTGAAAACAGCTATACTTTGAAAACGAAATGGGTGACGTAGACTCCAGTTTTGGCTGACAAAGTTTTGGATCATTTGAATCAACATATGTTCAAAAAAAGAGGGAGGAACAATAGAAAGAATCAATTCCTGAAGGTGAACATTTACAAACAAATATATATATTTTGGAGATGATGCTTTCCAAGTTATATCGAGTGATGAACACATAACTTCTCTAAATGTAATTAAGCAAATTACCGGCTGGGAAAATGCAAACTGGGCAACTAGCCATGGGCACAATAGAGAAAAACGTCACCAAGGTAACCAAGGCCATTATGCTAGGCATCAACAGCTCCCATGATACAACCTGCCTATAAGCTGGAAACCATGGCAACCACAAAAATGGCAATTAGAGAAATTGAGAGAGTTGCAAATTTACTAAAGAAAGCCAATTTACAAATCAAATATTATTTTTAGCCACTACTTCCTGGCCTATTATTTGACACAGTAATTCTTTCAGATCAATTGAAATGACTCCATATGTTGAAAAAAAATCTTGCAGAGATGAAATAATAGATTTATCTGTTTCCCTGATTGAAAAGCTGAACTGACAAAAATTCTGGACATATCTGATTAAGATATTTTGGAGTTTATGAAGAAAACCACAAGGAAAATGAATTTGGAACCGAAATACATAATTCTCATTTTTATACAAATATATAGATCAATAATAAATTAGAGAAATTAGAGCACTGGTAGGGTTATTGTAACATACTGTACTTTTATTACAGTTAGTCTTTGACTTACAACCACAATTGAGCCCAAAATTTCTGCGTTTAAGTGAGATAGTTATTATGTCCTTTTGTTGCCACAATTGTTAAGTGACTTATTGCAATTAAGTTAGTAACATGGTTGTTAAGTGAATCTGGCTTCCCCATTGACTTTGCTTATCAGAAGGTCCCAAAAGGGGATCACATGACTCTGGGACACTGCAACTGTCACAAATATGAGCCAGTTGCCAAGTGTCTGAATTTTGACTACGGGGATGCTATAATGATCATAAGTGTGAAAAATGATCATAAATCACTTTTTCAGTATCGTTGTAACTTCAGTTACTAAATGAACTATTGTAAATTGAGGACCATATGTATTTCTATAATAGGTGAACACCAGGGCAAGCTGATAGTTTCATTCAGTCACATATTACTCAGTCTGAAGTATTGACTTACACTACATAGAATTCATACTTGATAGTCCCAAATGTATATGTCAAATTAATATTCTAACCCAGGCATGTCAAACATGCGGCCCGGGGGCCGCATGCGGCCCATTGCAAGTACACTTGCGGCCCATACAGACAATGTTTTACACACCACCTTGGATCCTTCTTGAGTAGAAAAATGGGGTAAAATATTTTAAATCAATAAATAAAATGAAGTAAGTGAGTAAACAGGAAGGAGAACCCTATGCGCTGTCCTGAGTTCACTGTTGAAAAGGTAGTCTAGACATCTAACAAATAAGCAAAAAAGCTTCTGAGGCTCCCTGGGCAAGTTGCAAGAGAAACGCCTCTCCCCTGGAGCGACAGCAACTTAGCCTTGTCAGAAGAGCCAGTCGGGCAAGGGCGGTGCTTGTAACCTGACCTGTGCCGCCGCCGTCGTCCCACTGTCCCAAAGCAAGATGGGTCGCCCTCCGAGCTGCCAAGGGTGAGCCCAGCGGCTGCGGCCCAATTGAAGAGAGTGCGGCTCTCATCATAACTCAAATGTGACAATATGGCCCTCAGGGAACTCTGAGTTTGACATGCCTGTTCTAACCCATAGTCACTAAGACTTAGAGGCCTGACAATGGTTCCACTTTATTTTGCGATCTATCTGTGTGGCAGCTTTTTTTGAAAAGAGGGGAAAAGATATTAGCTGCTATGGAATCCAATTATTTTCTCTTTTAGAATCTCAATCATTTGCTTCTATTACTGTTTTATAGAAATGAATTTTATAGACATATTAAGTTAGTACTTTGAAACAAGTCGAAATTAGGCTGGATCTCAGAGAGTTAAGCTTGAAGTGGCATTGTTAATTCCAGTTTGCAACATTTATTTGAAGTACTTGAACATTCATAAGCATTTTTGACAGTTTTTGAAGCTTGATTGGCACATAGGTTTTTAAATAGATCATGGCTAATTGTACAAAGTGTGCCCAAGAGTTGTGGAAACAGCACTAGGATACTTTAATAATTTATTTCCTTTGCTTTCACGCTGGAACTTATTAATTTTGCATGTGGTAACATTTAGTTTGTAAAAAATATGCTTCGATATTGTTGATCCAGTATGAGCTTATCAGTAAGGAGTTTTTACTAAATTTGGGGATTTTCTATTTTCAGCTGTTCCCGTTAGGGGTCGCCATAGCGAATCATCTGTTTCCACCTAACTCTGTCCTCAGGATCCTCTATTCTCATCCTAAATAACTTCATAAATAAAATAAACAAATAAAATGGGAATAAACTAGCTAATTGGCTAAACAGTTTAATGAAAGCAATTTTTATACATTAATTTGTGCCTCAATTCAAATATATTTCTTGCAGATGGGAGAAAAATGACACAGCATGGTTGTTATTCACAGTACTGGATTTGGTATTTGCTTCCCTGCAGTTAAATATGGAATTGTATTGGATTTTTTGAACTATCCTCTGGGTTAGAGATATAAACTTTATTCTTTGGTGGAAAAGTATCAAGAGAAAATTGCAGAACAATTCAAAGTTGGAAGAACTGTAATAAGCTCCACAGCCATCTTGGAAGATAGAACTCTGGGTCTTTCCTCACTATTGAAGGGCTATCTAATCATCCTTAAGTCTGTACATAACATGCTTGCATAACATTTGTAGTCCCCACTCATGATTAATTATTGCATCTGTTTTAAGTCACTATTGAATTGTTTATGATTTGTGAGCAAATCAATCATTATAGGCAAGATAAGTGATTTTCTCCTGGCTTTACTGCTGTAGTTCTTCAGCAAGTCACACTTCCATACATACATGCCCAGTGGGAAAATTATACAAATGGGATAGGTCTGGCAAATTGCACAATTCATGGATTCCTGCTGGCTGCTTTTTTTTTCTCTTCTTCCAGCACCCCATTTGGGTTTCTCACAAGTTCAGAGTAACTTGTGATTAAAGCAAACAAACGATTTGACTCTGTGTTTCACCAATGTACCTCAATTATGCAGTACCAAGCTAGTTCTCTTTTGGTCAATATAATCAGGAACACATAAGATTCTAGCAATGTCAGTTCAGCTATTGGGTCTTCTTCTGCATCTGGAGAACTGAAACTGGCCATCTGCCGAGCAGTCTTCTCTCTAAGCAATGCGTGAAGTGACTTGCAGAGGAGATACTCCCTGTGGTTGTACAGGAACTGCAATGCATCTTTTGGTGGGATAAAGAGGTGAGTTCATGCTTTATCTTGTTCTGGGTATGGGTGGTGGAGCTTCTGGTGGCTACCATCACTTTCATTCATCTACAGAGCATAACCATATTGCATGAAGCAGACAAGACCCTCCGTCCCATTGTAGTCTGGAAAAGTATACTTTTCTATAGAAACTGTTGGGAGCATTCTCTACCTGATAGTCACGCTCCTTCTTTCCCCAGCTCTAATTTAATCCTTTTTTTTCTTTCTCCAATTTTATATTTAAAAATGGTTTCATTTTCTTCAGTTCTTTTTCCCCACTTTCCACTCAAACCCCAACTCCATTCTTTTAAACTGGTGTTGGATTTCTATTTTCTTAATTTAGGTGGGTGGATGGGGTGCCTGGGTTGCCCCAGTCTCTAATGTGATAGTTATATACTCTGATATATAATCCCTGAAGACTCAAGATATCTTTTGACAGCCAAAGATGCCTTCCCAAATCTTAAGAACAGAAAAGATAACTCTGTCCCCTAACAATAGTCTAACAATTCTATCAAATCCAAAAGCTAAACGATGTTTGTTTGTGCAAGCCACTTGTTTATACAAAGTATTGAGAAAAGAGGGATTATAGGCAATAATAGGAGTTTCATAAATGTGAAAGAGTGAATTTTCCTTATTTTAGGTATCCTTTAGTGTTTAGTTTATGTCACCCCTGACACCATAGGGCAGACCCCATAGGATGAATGACTACAATTCTCAAATCTCCTCTGCCAGAAGTCTCCTGGGTCTGCACAGAACCAGCCTCATTTCCCTGCCTTGGGGTAGCAATTTGATGGTTTCTGTTGCCACCACTTGTCTTCACAGAACCACCTTACTTCACAATCTTCCTCCCAACCGTCATGTACTGTATGTATATGAGAGAGACTCAGACTGCTTTAGTTGATTTACAGATACTAAAAAAAATCATTTGTGTAAAACAACCTTCTGGCTTCATAACTTACAGGAATGTGGCTAGAAGTTTCAGACCATCTTTTTTCCTTTGGGGGATACACAGTCTAGCAAGAGATAAAAACTGACTCAATTATTTTGAAAAATAGGGAACTGAATGTTAAGATATATGAAGCCTCGTTTAAAGAAATGCATGCAGTGTTCTCAGTAGGCAAGAATATGTTGCAATGAGTGAGCTAAGGCAGAAACACTACTCTCAAGTTAGATTTTCCGTTCACAAAAACACTGAGAAAATAAAACTTGTGGAAAATAATCTCCATTGTAACAGGCTTGTATTGTCATGGAGTGTTTGGGGAATGGGGAATGACACATCATGGCTGAGTTTCTAAGAAGAAATATACCAACGGATGCCCAAAGCCCAGCTCAACAATGGTGCCCGCCAGCTCTTCTATTGATTAACTGACAAAACATTAAGATTCAATGTGTGCTGAAAACTAAAGCGTGTGGCAGTGAAAGATAAAGGCATGAGAGCTAGGGGAAACATATCTTTGTGGTGCCTCCCTTTCCTTGGTGACCTAGTCACATCCATATTTTGCTTATTGATTACTTCAAGCCTGTTGGCAAAGTGTAAATGAGTAGTTCCCAAGCTAGAGAGGGCTAGAGAAGGCTAGAGAAGGCTAGAGAGGGCCATGAACCCATTTCAACTGCCCAAGGCCACTAAATCTTCTCAAATATGCATTAAAATGGAAGTGGGGGGGGGGAAATAAAGGTTTAAACCCTGTTGTATAGATATACAATATTTGTCTGACTTCTGTGCATAGTCAGCTGTTGTGTTGTGTCAGCTTCATTCTTCTCCAGGATTCTAAACTTGTTGAGAGGTATCTTGAGATTCTTCCATCAAGTTTAAGTATATGGAGAGTTATGATTTGTAGCCAAGTGAAGTTGTGAAGTCTGACAGATTGCAAGTTTGAGCAACCACTGATATGATCAGGAATACAGGTAATCCTTGATTTACAACCACAACTGAGTCCAATATTTCTGTTACTAAGTGAGAGAATTTTGCCCCATTTTTCGACCTTCCTTGCCACAGTTGTTAAATGAACTCAGTTGTTGAATTAGTAACATGGTTGTTAAGTAAATTTGGCTTCCCCATTGTCTTTGCTTATCAGAAGGTTGTAAAAGGGGATCATATGACCCTCATATGGTTCAGATTTATGCAACTGTCATAAATATGAACCAGTCATCAAGCATATGAATATTGATCACATGACTATGGGGATGCTACAACGGTTGTAAATGTGAGAAATGGCCATAAGTCACTTTTTAAAGTATTGTTGTAACTTTGAATAGTCATTAAACGAATTCTTGTAAGTCAAGAACTACCTGTAGTTCAGGATTTGGGGTGCTATTGGAAAGCAGAGATTCCCATATGCTTTTCAACATTCCTGCACTTTCTTAAGGCATGATTATGAACTAGATCCTAGCAACTCAACTGACCACAAATGACTTTGTCATTGTTAACAGGTTTATGTTATAACTGAGTTTTTGGGGATGGGAAATGATATTTATCATTGAGAAGGAAAAATCTATTGTTTCACAAGGAGGAATTTCTAAAGAGAAAGGCATGATGCTAAAGGGTACTATTCCTAACTTCCATGTCTATAAACTGTCCAATTAACTATTTTCCTCTGAAGAAAGGCAGGATAATATATATTTTTATAAAAAACAACCAAACCCTGAATACTTTATGTAAGGAGCATAGTGGAAAGAGAGCCAGTTTGTCTAATGGTTAAGTGTCAAGGTTAGAAACCAGAATACTTTGAATTTTAGTCCCACTTTAGGCATGAAAGCTGCCTGGAGATCTTTGGCCCAATCATTTTCTCTCATCCCACAACATCAGACCAGCAGGTCAATTCTGTTGCAACCAACAGACTGACATTAAGTTGATTTGATAAAGCAGACCAGCACCTGTTCGACAATTGCTAGGAAGGAAAAAAAAAAGAGGGAATGACAGCCATTCACAGCAATGACACAGTGTGAAAAGCCCACAATGTCAAAACCATACATGATCTGTGAAGAAAGAACAGGAGGTATAAATACCAGTCTATATTGCAAAGACATGTTGCGCCTTTCACATTTTTTGAGTAGTGCTTCTGCATATACGTGTAACACCGCTGGGTTATTCCATTGTTCCTAAAATAGTTCACAAGTTTTTTTAAAAAAATCTTGGTGAGAGTCTAACGATCCTTGAGGGAACAGTCATCTTATTGCACAATAAAAAGAAGCCTGCCAAGTTAGTTCTAAGAGTACCTTTGAGGCCAATGAATCAAAGTGACTGCAGTCTTCCAAATACTTACTTGTAATATCATGCTGCCAGGACCTAGTTCAACTGCACAGCTTCTCTGAGCAATTGAATTAAATGTATTTGAAAAAATCTCTTTCAGTCCTGAACAACACCTATCTTTTCATGGCCATAATGACAGACTATGGTGAGGAACAGTTCAGTTACTAGAACTACATTCCTACCTATATTACAAACAGTGGTCTTTTCCATTCTAAATGCTATGCAACTTCTCAGCACATTGTCTCAATTGCAAACCATCAAAGGTTGAAAACTGCTCACCCCTTTGTAGCAACTTACAGGTGCAGAAAGGTGCTTTATCCTGGCAGCACAGGGTGAAAATGATCTGCACCCTGAAATAGATTGTTTTGAGCATCTGGAAGCTGGTAATCCAACCCTCCTAAACCTGTAACAGTAGGTCAAATTGGGTGCATGTTGGCCATACTCATCTTTATTTTGACTATGCATGTTGGATATATCTATTTGCCTTTCAACTATCCATCTGTCAACATTAAGATAACGTTGAATAGCAGTAAATCATTTTCATCGCATCAGTATACAGTGGCTTCCAGATGCAGTACAATAAAACTAAGGTGTAAAACTTGCATCGTCACAGCAGTGTCATGTGATGTATCGGGACTTTTTCCCCCTTCACTAAACTGGGCGGGGGTGGGCTAGCACACAACACATCTGGCCCATGGGCCACAACTTTGACAGCCCTGCTCTAAGCAATCCTGAGAGGATGTTCCCCCATCTGAAGCTCAATACATATAGTTCTTGACTTACAATACCACAATAGAGCCCAAAATTTTTGTTGCTAAGCAAGACATTGTTAAGTGAATTTTGTCCCATCTCACAACCTTTCTTGGCATGGTTGTTAAGTGAATCTGGCTTCCCCATTGACTCTGCTTGTCAGAAGGTCACAAAAGAGGATCACATGACCCCAGGACACTGCAACTGTCATCAAATTTTGGTCACATGACCATGGGGATGATGCAATGGTTGTAAGTATGAAAAATGGTCATAAGTCACTTTTTTTATGCCATTGTAACTTTGCACGTTGTAAATGAACTGTTGTAAGTCAAGGACTACCTGTATAGGAGAAAACCATAACACTTGGCATGAAAAGGAAACTACTGCTAGATTTTTAATTGCGAGTTTATGTGAACATTCTGTGCTGAAATGCCATGTTTTGAATAATAACTTTTACTAAGATATCAAATCTGAGCTGGAGTGCCAAGGATGAGAAAGACATTCTGTGAAGGAAGGAACCAAAGTGACAGACTCAGTGACAGAAACTTAGTAGAATTTCCAAACATTCAATTTAGTACATTTTGACTAACCTTGCAGGCTCCAATTCAGCTGATGTTCCAAACACATAACATAATATGGCACAGCTAGATCAAACTCTGTACTGTACACTAAGATGAATCTACTATAGCAGCTGATTGCTCTGGCCAACATTAAATTGTAGTCCATTCTACCTATTTTTTTGGTACTTCTTTTCCTGCCCTTCCCATGGGTAAATAGATTTAGCCTTGTATTTTTCAATTCTGAAGTTGTGCAATTCTGATTGTAGGTATTACTGACATCGTTTTCTTGGGAAATTTTAGGCACACCACAACTTTTATATTTTTTTTCATTTTCTGCCCCAGTTGCATAATTGCATGATTTTTTTTTTTACAATAATGATGTAATGCCAAGTTGTAAGGAGGGAGGGAAATTAATGTAATAGAAGTCTAAGATCTTTGGATGAGAATATTATCAGTAATACTAACGAGAATGTACAATAATTGAAACCATGGCAAATGGAGTTGTGTAGCTTCCATGCGGCCAAAACACCTATGCTCAGGAGGAAGGCATTGCATTACTACCATTCTTTAGCGTATCTAGAGGTCAGATAGAAGGAAGACCTTGAGGCATATTCTGTAGCACACATTAGAACTTACTACAGGAGGCTGAGACAAATGTTATACTTCCAAACAAATGGAGTATAACCCCATTTACAAACAAGATGCTTGGGTTACTGTCCTTCCATATTTTAAAGCATCAAAAAAGGACAACAAACAAACAAAAGGGTTATAAAATTGGAAGGGATCTTGGTGTCTTTTGTTCCAACCCCTTACTCAGGGCAGGAATCCTCAAAACATCCCAGATAAATAGCTATTCAACGTTTGTTAGAAAAAACTTCCAGTGATGGAGCACTTAGCCTTCTCTTCTTCAGACTAACAAAGGCAGTTCCTTTAATCATTTTTTACAGGATTTAACCTTCAGCTCATTGTCATCTTTGTTAATTCTCTCTGCACTCTGTCCAGTTTATCAGTCTCTTTCTTGTATTGAGGCAACTAAAACTAGACCCAGTATACCAGGTACAATTTAATCAGTGCAGCAAAAAATGGAACAATCTCTTCTTTTGATCAGGGTATTTTCTTTATTAATACAGCCCAAACATTTTGGCTTTTTTGGCAGGTGCAGGACACTGCTAGCTCATGCTTAATCTGTGATCTACCAGGTACCCTGTTTCCTCTTACAAGTGCTGCTGTTGAGCTATATAGATCATGCCTGTTTTGTACTGGTGCATCTGACTTTTCTTTTATATACCAATGCAAAACCTGAGGTGAAATTCAGCAGGTTCTAGTAGTAAATTTTCTAAGCAGTTCAGAGCACCGGTTGTTATAAGAAATCTCCTTTTGTTTTTTCCACGTTATAGGTTAATCCTGTAAGGCAGGCAGGAAAAAAATATCCTGTTGTTGTTTCTAGCCTGATCTTTATTGCCCTGCTTACGGAAACTGCTCACCCAGTCACATGACCTCCCAGCCACGCCCACCAAGCTGCGCCCACAAAACCAGTAGTAAAAAAAAATTGAATTCCACCACTGTGCAAAACCTTATATTTCTTGCCACTGAACAGCATTTTGTTGGATACAACCCAATGTTCAATCCTATAAATATTTTTTTTGAACCTTGATCTAGCAATCCTTCTTATGCCATCTACAGATTATATAAGTAGTAATAGCAATAGCACTTAGACTTACCTACCACTTCACAGTGCTTTATAGCCTTCTCTAAGAGGTTTACCCAATCAGCAAATTGCCCCAAACAATCTGGATCCTCATTTTACTGACTTCGGAAGGCTGGAAGGCTGAGTCAAGCTGGTGAAAAATCAAACTGCTGGCAGTCAGCAGAATTAGCCTACAATACTGCATTCTAACCACTGCGCTACCATAACTCTTAGTATCCCTTTTAAACCCTCCCTAAGTCATTTATAAAAACTGTTGGAGAACACCAGGCCCAAGACAATATCCAGAGATAACCTGCAACATCCCATCTAACATGCAGAATCATGCATTGAATAGAGTTATTCAACCAACTATGAGTCCATATAGTACTGGGACTATCCATCCCACAGTGTTCCATTTTATCAGGGAGAATACAGTCCACTTTATAAAATGCCTTATTTTTTTTAAAGAATTTTTTATTTTAAAACACATACAAAAAAATAAACATACATAACATAAAAACATACATCTAAAATACATAGTATCTATATATATCATCTAATTCAATGGTTACAGTGTATCAGTTGGTTACCAAAAAAAATTTGTGCCATTCTTTCATAGTCTTCTCATATAATTA
>JAEANM010020164.1:0-12174 GCA_017656035.1 Myanophis thanlyinensis
TAATATATGTATGTATGTATTTCTGTTTTTATGTCTGTATATATATATATATTGATCATTAAAGGAAATTAATCATTAAAAGCCAGTATAGCAATGCAAGTAACAAAATAAATATAATTTGATCACTTTCCTTATACAACAATATATTAATAAAGATATCACATTTTTTTTAAAAAATGAGCAAAATGAATCTCTCTTTTCCTTCTTTATGTTAAGAATCTTGTTGAATTGAAAAAAAACATTCAGAAAATGCAATTTCTTCTCTTTGGGGCTCTGACTTTTCAGAATCTTAAATCATTGTCCTATATTTCCCACCATATTCTATGACATCTCTTCATTAATCACCATTATCAGTCATTTTATAGAAAGGTTTAATCCTAAAGTTTACTGCAGAATTTCTCTCTCTTGCATCTGGAAAAGTGATTGCTATTTCACAGCAAAAACTCTGAAAGATTTCCTTTGCTTTGTGAATTGAACTTCACCATTTATATCTTTCTAATTTCTTTTAGCAGTTGGTTAGATCAACTATATTTATGATGAGCAATTCCATATTTTTAATGAAATTTATAGGGTTTTTAAAAGCATGCTAAAAAGCAATGCTTTTGCAAACTACCTTAAATTAAAAAATAGCCATATAGAAATGCACTGCTCTATTAATAACCTTTTCCTTGTTTCTTCACAAGCCATTTGTATATTTGAATTAAATGATCAATCGGCCTGCTATAGTGCATACTCATTCCGTCCATATATATGTATGATGGATGCCACTTAAGGTACTGTGCTAAGATCAGTAAAACCCAGATTTGAATTCACTCTCAGCAAGTTCACTGGGTGACTTTCAATTCAAAATACCTCACATGTTGTGTACAAACTAAAGATAGAATGTTATGTCTGCTAACTTGAATTAATTAATTAATGATATAGTCTTCTAGCCCATTCAGAAGGAGGTATAATGTCAGAGTGAAGTTCTTCAACACCTTATATTTAAGGACAGTCCTTTATTTCAAAAAATTGTCCTTTACATGTAAAAACTGACTTTTGTCTTTTAGTTTGGTCATTTGGACACCAAAGAGGAGAGTTATAACTATCTAATCTTAAATTATACTTTGAAGTCTGTTGGATGAAGGAATGGGTTTTATTGAGAAATAAAAGAATGTTAGAATTGGAAGATCATAAACGTAAGCTTTGGCTGGCATGGGTTTTTATGATATGACTTTAATTTTGTCCTCACTTTGAAATTTATCCCTATGTGAAGAATGCCATATTCAGAATATGGAATAAATACAAACCTGGGTTATAAGCAAAGATAGTTTTATTGTCCTCAGCATAGAAAACATTTTCTAGAAGAAAAACAGCAGATGGACAGAAATGGTTAACATATGAAAATTATTAATACAGAATGGAGAAATTAAGATGAAGTCAAGAGAACATTTGACTGCAGAAAGATATAATAAATGTGAAAAGCATAAGAAGCATTTTACCATGCATGATGGACATATGGGAAAGCTAAGAAATTCTGGGTACAAATTCATGTAGTGATGCAAAGGATTTTAAAGCTTAATAATGCTAAGAAACTGAACTTTTCTTATTGAGTTATGTACAATGATTTTGAAAAGATACATGATAAATTAGCACTGCATATGGTAACTGCAGTATAATGTAAAGTAATGAAATTCCTACAGTGGAGAAATGGATTGTGAAAATTTCAGAATTTGCAGAAATGGTGAAGACCAGAAGCCTTATTAAAAAATTCTATTCTTAAAACTAGAATAAGGTGATTTATTTGGGAAATAGTTGAAGTAGACTTTTAGATGTCACAGTGACTACAAATCCATATCCTTTTCATTCAGTTTTCCATATAAATTAATTCATTTCCCAGAGTCTAATACTGTCTAAGAGATAAAGAATTGTGCATTCCAAACAAATTTGATTAGACTCACACATTCTAAACAATTCAACTTATTTTTATGAAAACAGCACTTTCAGGCACTGAAATACTGTAATATTGGTTCCATTCTCAAACATTAATCATTATGACCACATTAAGAAAGGTTCTTTATGCTTTGTGAAAACGGGTAAAATCCTCTCAATGGATATTTTTAACCCATATTTGTGAAAAGTAAAACAAATCTCCAGTGGTTTCTCTACTTCTAGTATTTCTTTCTCATAGACAGTTTCATTTCTGTTTCCAAATTGCAAATTATAAAATAATAATAACCTAATAATATGATGATTGTCCCAATAAAGTAAATGGTTTGGCTTCTATGGAAATAATTTTCTCGTTACAAGGTGGAAAATGTGAAGCAAAATGTTTCAATGAATAAAACAGAAATTTTTACAGAACTGGAACGGTGTATTACAAAACTGGGAAAAATGATGAGAGAATATGGTTCACATCCTTGGTAACTAAACAAACTGCACAGCAGGAGAATACACCATGATAATTAGGGAATTACAGTTGTTAGTCACAGAAAATATGCTGCAGTTGTGGGTCAAAGATCTGAGGTCATGGCACAGGAAGCAAAATTGTAATTTAGAGACAGTGAGGAATTGGGGGCACACATTCAAGTATTGCAGATTTAAAGTCTACCTTGACGTCTGTCTGCTCTTGAAGACTAATTGCATTGACAGAAAACAAAGATCGTAGGAGGTTGTAAATTAAGACTTGAGATTTTTTTTCCACATTACAGATAAAATGCAGTTATTGATAAAGGTGGTGATAAACAGCGAAACATGCACACTTGCATTTATCCTGGACTCAAATCTCTTAGGTTGCTTACTTTGGTCATTGATGGGATGTTCTCCACTTCTAGCAGTTGTAGCAATGTAGAGATGTGACAAGACAAGCGATGAGTAGTTGGCCAGGTGTGCTCAGCTTGATTCTAAAATCCATAACCACAGCTCATCTTTGTCAATGTTAAGAACAGTGGGTGCCTTCATGTTTAGTATATTACAGATCAGTATAGCATCCTGAGCCCATCCTTACCTTCTTTATATTGTGAGGAGGCATGAGGATTTTAGGCCAAAAAAATCCTACCTTTATATTTTTCACATATAATGCAAAAACTATTACTGTATTTAATAAAACTAGAACAAACTATAAATATCGTGATATATAAGATGAAAGAAGCAAAGAGGAAAAAATGTGGGATAACATTTAAGTGAAGATGTTAAATATCCATCAATCAAGAAAATGTTTAGACACACAGTTTAAGAAATAAAGATGATTGATCATATCATCTTTGATTCTGATATGATTTTGATTCTGTAAATTTGAACTGCATTTTATTTTGGTGGAACAGCTAAGCTTATCGTTAGTGACCCTATTAAAACCATTGGAACTAAAACTTTCTTAGTTTTGGCTTTAGACAGAAATGCTTAGGAGTAAGAGTTACCCAAAATCCCAGTCAATTGTCTCCTTTAAACTCATCTTTCATGGGAAGCTACAAAAAGCTACAGTAAACTGCAGCATATTAATAGTTAGCTGAACTAATTAGATCCAGCTAATGTTGCAAAGTTTATTTCTGAAACATGGAAGCAGCTGTTAGTGTGAAGTCAAAACCTGGCAATTATAACAATGGTTGTTCCTCAAATCTCAGAGGTCTTTGTAAAAGATTTTCACCTTAAATTTGTATTACTTTAGAAAGAACTAAAGGCTTTCATAAACTCAAAAAGATAGCAACAGAACAGCAGCAAAGTGCCATTGAACAATGACAGAGACCCAGAATTACCTGTACACATTTGAATGTCTCAAAACATTTCAGTTTTCACTGCTGCCTGAAATAGCTTGTATTATATCTCACCCCCTATATCCTTGTAATAAACCTGAAACTGAGCCACAAGAAAAGTCTCTTAACATGCGTGTTATGAGACTTTTCCTGTGGCTCAGTTTCAGGTTTATTACAAGGATATAGGGGGTGAGATATAAACTAGTTCACTATTAAGTTGACTTCACTATTAGCTGGTATCTGAGAACAAGAATATAAAAAATAAGCTGTGTACTAAATAAAACATGCTGAACAAAACATACTGAACTAATGATCCAGAAGCTTGGTATGATATACGAAATTGGTCAAAATGTGTAGGTCCAGTCCAACTGAGAAGACTTTAAAGTGCTTGTGTTTGGAGACAGCAAAATTGATGATTATAATGCAAGTGTAAGGAATATGATAAATGTAATTGAAACTTTGAAAAGTTTAACTTACATTACAATAGCAATACATTTCTATTTGACTTATTCTTCTTTCAAGTCACACTTTTTTACAATAGGCTGTGGTGTTGCAAAGGCAGATGGCAGAATGTCAAATTATAATAGGATTTTATACCCTATCATGATGCGTATTAATTTGATAGTGTCTGTGTTGAAAAGGCGTGATGGGAAGAGTATTGGTGCCTTTGAATTTTCGTGTTGAAGAAGACTCCTGAGAATGCCATAAACAAGGAAACAAACTGATGGATCATCAGACAAATCAATCCACAGTTTTCACTATCCTACTTCAGACACGTTATGTGAAGACTTAACTCTCTGGAGAAGATTCTAATGCAGGGAAAGATGAAAGGAAAGAGAAGAAAAGGTTGACCACATAGCAAGATGGATGGATGGATTCACTTATAGTGGTGATAAGTGCATCATTGGAAGACCTAAAGGAACAGCCTATGATAGATGGTTACTCTGAAAATCTACAGTATCTATGTGTTTTCTAGGAGTTAAAAATGACTTAATGGCACATAATCAACCTGTCAAGTGTCTGTGCAAACTTCACTTTAAATTCTCTGATAGATGTGTTCTATAATAGCTCTAATATTTCTTAAACTCTGGACTGAAAATGTATATGATTTCTATATCAATCCATTCTGGAAATAGGTGTCTCACAGACTGCACTTTTTTAGAATTATTTTTTAAAATCACAATTAATATGCAAAGCTCCCTGACTTCCCATTTGGCCATGTGTAAAATATGAATCTTGATAAAGATAAGGGAAATTTCAACATACCGGTAGTTTTCTTTAATTACAAAAAACATTTAATTCTTATTAAAAGACCTATGAGCTTTAGCCCAGATTGTCACAACTTTGTACCAAGTCATTGGATTTACCAGACCATTGTTGTTTCAGAATATTCTGAAATATTCTAGATATATTCTAGATATAAATATATTCTAGATATTCTAGATATAAATTTATTTATTTACTTACTTACTTACTTACTTACTTACTTACTTACTTACTTACTTACCGTACTTACTTACTTTGGAAATTTATATTGCTGCCAATTCTCACATGGTGATTCCAATTCAAATTTATTATCTTAAGTAGTGTGACAGGGCATGTATAGGACCTTGGACTTAACTGAAAGAAATTTATATTTTTTTCTTCTCCTTTTTGTATAGTTTCCAGTGGACATGAAAATTAGTTTTGTCATCAGTCAAACCTTACACCAAGGCATAAAAATACCTTCACTTTTTCAGCATTCCTAATTAAGTGGCAATCATTTGCATGAACAATTTTTTCTCCTTCTAAATAGAGGGGAGGGAGGGGTTGTGCTTTTCTCATCATGACAGAACTCAATATATGTGTGTCCCTGGCATGTAAGTACCCTCTATGTCGATAATTACCAGAATTATTCCTATTTACCCATCTAGGTTTAAGGATAGTGCTTACCAAATGAATTGGCAATTTAATATCTCTCACAGTCCATACAATTTACAGAGGACTTTGGTCTCTCTCCTATAAAATCTATGCACCAGGAATTGTCTCATGAGAATTATCTACCAAATTACAAAATGCTAAACTGCCTTGTATTTCCTCATATTCTATTTGCAAAGCAAAATACAGAGCTGGAATTTAGTTTTTCATGCATGGATTTGGTACACCTGACCAGTCAGCACAAAAGCCAGGGTAACTGTAGGCTTATTATGATTAGTATGGATACATGTAATTTTTAATGTGGATTTAGATAAATGATAATTCTCACAAATTATTACTATGATTAGTTAATGAAATATGTCATTAGCATATACAGACATTTGCTACTCATATTAAAATTTAATTTTATTGCTTGTAGGCCTGCTAGAGTCAGTGGGAGTGAGTAGGCAGCCATATAAACTTCCCAAATAAATAAATAAATATTTATAGGCAGCAAATCCAATTATTTCCAATATAAATTAGAATTTATCTGACAACTAATGTTTGAAATTTGATTGCATGACGAGAATTATCAGAAATACTAATTACTTATCAGAAATCATTCTCCAAAAATAAAGTGACAGTACTTATAGGCAAAGTTTGAATGCTATGATTTGCTCTGAACTTTATTACTAATAAGATTCTACTCTTATTTCAGATTACAGTTTACAAGGTTTATTTCAAAACCCAGAATGAATTGTTTAGGAAGCAATGCTATTTTGATTTCAAGATTATGAATTTTTAATTTATAAATCAAGACAAATATGCTGGTTCTTCCATTCCCATCAATCTAGTCAAATAGCACTTTACCTGGGAGTCATTGCATGCCATTGCAGTTCAAAACATTCAGAGAGCCTCATTGTTGGGAATGAATCCCACTGATATCATTCAAGCATGCTGCAAATTTCAATGTACATGTACTAAATTATAAACTGTAATTTCAAACTCTATACAAATCTATAATCTAAACTGCAATTTTTCCCAGTTCTTTCACAGGTTTTAAGGTTTGCGATTGACCTTATCACTTATTCTATCAAAGTCCATTCCTAAGGACAGCTAAAACATGAAAATAGCAAGAACAGGAAGTCGTAAGCACACCTTGAGAACTTACTGAGAACTAATTGTCAAGTGGTATAAGACTCAATTAAGAAATATTGATAGAATGTATTTGGCATTTTTCTCAAGGGCAAATGAGACCTGAATAATATATATGGAGGCATATGACTTTATGATTTAAGTTTAGGATGGAAGGAGCAGTTTAATTGTTCGCATAGAGAAAAACATTGCATTTAGATTCCACCGAACCTTATTGTTGAGTTGTTTTTCAGTTTATGCTAAAGTCCTAAACAATCTAAGATTGATACATCTCTCTCTATCTCTCTCTCTCTCTCTCTCTCTCTTTCTAATTGATTGATAATGACTAGGATCCATATAACTAACAAAACTCAGCTTAAAAATTCTATATTGTAATTTCAACTTTAAATTGCTATAAAATTTGTACTACACGAATGTATGATTTTTACCTGCACAGCTGTTTCAGCTACAATCACTTTCTCAACAAAGCCATCTTCCTGCTTACTTTATTTTCAATAATAATAAGTGATTTGGTTTCCCACCAATCAGCAGGGGAGTTACAAGCTGTCACAACATTCCTAATCCAGTGGAAAATGATTTTATTGTTGGAAACAATGAGGAGTGTGAAAGTTGCATGACAGATGGGATTGCACATGGAAAAATAGTCTCTTAGGGAATGGCAGATTTGAGCCGTAGAGAAAGATTCACACAAGGAATATTGGCTGTGAGTCAACGGTAAGCTGATAATCATATTGACCATTTGATGCTCTTCCTAGATTTAGTCCATTGACTATGCTTAATGGAAGAATGAAAAGCAGCTAGTATGGAGCATGAATAGCAATAACACTTAGCTTTATATACCACTTTATAGTGCTTTCCAGCCCTTTCTATGCAGTTTACAGAATCAGCATATTGCCCCCAACAATCTGAGTCCTCATTTTACCCACCTCGGAAGGATGGAAGGCTGAGTCAACCTTGAGTCTGGTGGGATTTGAACTGGCAGACAACAGAAGTACTGCTGTACTGCAGTACCGCACTCTAACCACTGCACCACAAAGACTCCTAAGGTCCATTAGATGCAGCAGTCTTTCAAATATGCTCATCACGTCAGAGGAGTTACTCAAACTGCAAATGTCTAAAACTTAAAATACTTGTTTAATGGACATATTGAGAGGAGGACATTTTAGGAACTTATACCTCCTTTCAATCAAATAATGTATAAGTAATAATGGAAAGAACATATATAAATAAGGATTTCAGCATTATACTATATTGGGTGTTTTATTCTTTCTAAATTGTAGTTGTTGTTCTTTGGCTATTAGATTCATAAGAAGATAGCTGTAGTTTATCAAGATGTTGGTTGATTGTTGTGTGATAAGTAGGTACATTGCTGAGCAGATATACCATTGTTAGGTTAGTTCTTTGGTTATGTCTTTTGATAGATCTGTAGAGAAATTTCAATTGAACAGAGGTTGATCAGAGTGTCATGCTTCTAAGAATTCTCTTGCATTTTTTCATCTGACTTGTTCTAAGATTTTCATTATTTCTTAGTAAAACTTAGTTACAAAATAAACTGCAAGGACTGCAAACATCACCACATAGAAAAGGCAGGCAAAAGATCAGCAGAAAGTACCTACAAACACCACCCAACTGTCAAAAGACACAATTAAATTTCATTAATCTCCTGCCACACAACCACAGAAATAACAGCAACTGAAACTAAAGCCATAATAGAGCCCCAGTGGTGCAGTGGTTAGAGTGCAGTACTGAAGTACAGCAGTACTCTGGTGCCTGCCGGTTCAAATCCCACCAGGCTCAAAGTTGACTCAGCCTTCCATCCTTCTGAGGTGGGTAAAATGAGGACCCAGATTGTTGGGGACAATATGCTGACTCTGTAAAACTGCTTAGAGATAGCTGGAAAGTACTATAAAGCAGAATATAAGTCTAAGTGCTATTGCTATAATAAATACATCACCTCTGCCAATCAATGAACCTTGCTCTTCAAAAATTCTTGCACTGATTATCTCATCTAGTAGATAAGTAGCCCAAAGTCAAACATGAGAATTCCACCAATCTGACATGGTAACATTGACTACATAAAATGAAAAGGGGTTAGTTATGAGACTAATCAACTAGACATTCAACTGTCTAATAAGCTAAGCCAATTTCTTTTATGTTTGTGTGTGATGATTTGCAGTTATTTCAAATAAGCTTTTCATGTGGGGATTACATGAATATGATAGCAAATGGCTGAATCTTTCTTTGCAGAACTAAATAAAAATTCTATATAGCATAGGAAACTAGAGCTGCATATCCATGAGAAGTTGAAGGTCTGTGTTTCTAGAACATGCAACTTAACAAACTTTATAAACTGATCAATAATATTGCAGTGAATGAAATGGGACATAGCTGTTGCTTAAGGGAAAAATAACCCAAAGGAAAAAGGTTAAAGAATTATAGTAGCTAGAATTCATAGATAGAGGGTAGATAGATGTGAGACAGAGATATCAATTATAATTTTAAAAAGCTTTGCTTTAGAGACATATAAAATTCACTTTTTCTTATAAGGAGCTTTATAGTAAAATATACACATTTTGGATGAAACTAACCCAGGAAAAAGACTAATAGAAAGCCTGCTTAGTGGAAAAAGACAGAAAGTTGATTCATTAGATAGTGTAAATATAAACAACTAATACTGGGAATGGAATCTCTTAAATGTAGCTTATATATAAATATAGTATGCATGCATTTCTCAAATCATGTCACAGAATGAATATTTCAGGACATACTGCACATTGTTTCTATTTCTCCCATGTTTCTGAAAAGATAGTAAAATAGATGAATTTTCACAGTAATTTGAAAACGAGATGAAATTGTGACAATGAGCCACCCACTGATTATTCTCAGCCATGTCTTGGGAAGCATCTAACAGCTGGTTAACATAACTATACCACTGCTTAAATGTGGAGCAATTAACCTTTGGCTGAATTCTCCTACTTCCAAGCTGGCCATTTCAACTAATTCTTGCCCACCTGGTGTTTTCCTTATTATCATAAAACAATTCCAATATTCCAAATCAGGAAATGCTTAGATTAAGGTAAATGTTCAGAATTTAAAAAAAAAAAATCTCAAAAATCTACAAAATGGCCACAGATGCATGCCACATACTTTCTATGACCAATCATCTCAAATTAGCATATAGTCAGATGCTCTGTATATAGTGGACATTAATATTAATTAATTCTTAATTCCAGAAACTCATAGACTCTTTATGTTAATGTCTATCTGAAACAATGTGAAGACCTTCAACAACTTATGGATCATTTTAGCAAGGCCTGCCAAGATTTCAGACTAACAATCAGCCTGAAAAAAACACATGTCATGGACCAAGATGTGGATTCACACCCCTGTGTTACAATCTCCTCACAACAACTGGAGACTGTCCATGACTTTGTGTTCCTTGGCTCAACTATCTCCAACACTCTTTCTCTAGACACTGAGCTGAATAAATGTATGAGTAAAGTGGCCACCACATTTTCCAGACTTACAAAGAGAGTATGACTAAATAAGAAGCTGACGGAACATACAAAGACCCAGGTCTTTAGAGCCTGTATCCTGAATACGTTTTTGTACTGCAGTGAGTCTTGGACCCTCTATATATGGCAGGAAAGAAAGTTGAACATCTTCCCTATGCGCTTCTCTCCGACATATTCTTGGCATCACCTGGCATGACAAAGTCCCAAATAGCGCAGTCTTGGAATGTGCTGGAATTTCTAGCATGTATATACTATTGAAACAGCGATGCCTATGCTGGTTTGGGCATGTTGTGAGAATGGTTGATGGTCAGACTCTGAAATATCTTCTGTATGGAGAATTTGGGCAAGGAAAGTGTCCTAGAGGGAGGCCACAGCTGTGTTATAAGGATATTTGCAAGAGGGATTTAAGGGCCTTGGGAATGGATATCAACAGCTGGGAAACCCTGATTCTGATTGCTCAGCTTGGAGACTAAAGATGCAGCATGGTCTTCTCCAATTCGAAGAGATGGCAGGCTGAGACAAAGAGGCAGTCTCGTTTGGCAGGCTGAGACAAAGAGGCAGTCCCGGAACTAGCAAAATTTGGGGGCTGGACAGGGGATGGATTGTATCTGTTCTCAGTGCGGAAGGAACTGCCACTCTCGAATTGGCCTTTTTAGTCACACTAGATGCTGTTTTAGGACCTCTTTTCAGTGCATGATACCATAGTCTCTTGAGACTTAAGGATGCCAAGAAGAAAAAACAATTCTGAATGGGAAATTCAATTAGTAAAGAAAAATTAGTAGATAGAAGAATAAGACTTACTGATTGCCCTTACTCTGAGGAGGCAAAAAAGGGGGGAAAATAGGTCAGGCACAGGACACTGTATGAGAGAATGTAATCGGAATGAGACAACAATTAGTGAGCTTTGTAGTATCTGCCTCTCTGTATCACATGTTCATTTAGTGACCATTTCATGTAATAACCAAGTTGCTGGAACAGAATACAGTCCCAAAATGAGAACAGAGTGTAAATCATAAGGATATGAAGCATATCATTTACTGAGGCATTTAATAACATTGACAATTTGAAATTGGGAAAGCACTAGGAAATCCCAGATAGGGCAAGATGTTTAAAAGGGTGGAAAATGGAAAGCCACTTTCATATTATTGCCAAGAATATGGTTGCATCCATAAAGTCAACCTTGACTTAAAAGAGAATTAATCCAGCAAGGTTGGAAAACCTTCAGGTATTAAGCAGTAGCAGCAGCAGCTTTCAGCAAGCCATGATGATGTCATATGTGTCATCATGCTAATGCATAACTGGCATAATCTATATGAGGACATCATCGTATAGATGATCCTTTGTCCCTTCACCCCTCCCATTACTGTGGCATTAATATGATCGAAGGGATCCTACATTTATTCCTAAGGAGATCTATGCCTTTCCCAGGCCTTTTGCCAGACATCCTGCAGGGACCACATCTGGACTAGCATTATTTGGCATGTGGGAGCATCCAGAATCCAAAAGTTTGAAACACAACCCTGTCTTTCATTTATATCCTTGGATTAAGAATTTGGGCACACACCAAGTTTCTAAATTCAATTCTTTTAAATGCAACAAGTGAATATTTGTTCTCATTGCAGACAGATGTTGATTGGGCATTGTTCTCTATTCTGCAGATTAGTCATTACCCACTGCATTAAAGGTAAAGGCTCCTTGAAATCCAACAATTCTTCCTAACTTCCATGATACAACCATAAAGAGATTTTTGTTTCTGGATACAAGACACAAATGCCTTCTTTTAGGATGGGATGATGATGATGATGCCACCTACCAGGCGTTGCAGGCATGGCTTCTGTGCTGTGTTTGTGTCAGTAGGTGGCACAGAGAAGCAGGCTAGG